>JAQBSW010007807.1:0-38246 GCA_029291075.1 Eudiplozoon nipponicum | reverse complement strand
GGTCGTTGAAAAGGATGAAGATACAAATACACTGCTACATCACATAAACAAGGTAGACCAGGCAATCAAGTTTACAATAGAAGAAGAAAAAGACGCATATTTATCCTTCCTAGATGTAGGAATAACGAGAGATGAAGAAGGTACTCTCTCAAGGTCAGTTCACAAGAAATCAAGGTGGACTGCACAGTATATCCATTATATGAGTAGTGTGCCAAGGGCGTACAAAAGGAACCTAATAATTAATTTGGGCACACGAATACGCAGGATTTGTTCACCGGACAACATTGAAGTAGAGCTAAATTTGCTTCGCGAAGCGTTGAGAAATAATGGCTATCCGAACTGGTTCATCGAATACAACTTGAGGCAACGCAACAAAATCGAGGCCAATTTGGAAGAAAATCAAACTCCCCAGATAGTAACGCTTAGTGTTCCCTTTTGAGGTGATCTTCCAGCGGAAATCTTCAAACGAAAAGTAATTCGAGCGAAAAAAGCACAGTTTCCATCAATACAGGTGAGAGTGGTGTTCAACACAACAAAACTGATGTGCACGAATGAAAAAGATAGCCTCTCTGTGACGTCAACACCTTTGTCTGTATACAAATTTCAATGTACCTGCAACGCTCAGTACATCGGTAGATCAAAAAAGAGGCTCGAAACTAGAATAAATCAGCATCTCCCTCAAAAACTATTAAAGAGGGGTGCAGCTTCTGCACAAAAATCAGCAATTTGCGAACATGTACTACTCACAGGTCATGCTGCTAGTAGTAACAATTTTTCAGTTCTCTACAAGGCAAAAACAGAGAAAATGCTTCTGGCTTTTGAAGCTATTGCAATTAATAAGCTGAAGCCCTGATTAAACGTGCAGAAAATAATTCAAAAAGAAATTAAATTGGACTGAAACAAAGACATAACTGACATGCCTTTAAAAATAGCCAACGCTTCGCAAAATACGACACATACATCAATTACGGACGCAATTACAATGAAAGCGATGACACACCAAATGACGTTACGCAAAAGGAATGGTCTAAATTGCGCAAAAGCAGTGGTCTAAATTGCGCAAAGCAAAGGCCAGCATAACGAAGAGGAGATTGGTTACAACACATGTACAGTGGGATTGGATGAACGAATATACTAACGAATCCAGAACAATGGCTGTAGATACTGGTAGAAATAAATGTTATTCCATGGAATACGTTGTTTTGTTCTTATATATATATATATATATATATATATATATATATATATATTTATATTTATATATATATATAATATCTAGTTTACAACCTTGACAATAATAATTCTCCTTTTCTTACCTCATATGGGCGCATATTTTCACTCAAATATATCAACTAACCTTCATTGCAAGAGATGTCATTTACTCCTGTGTAGTACAATATATTTTCCCGCTGTGTCACCACTTATTTGATCTTATAAGTTTTTTAAGTATATCAATATACATCCCTAACCATAAAAGGGAGTCGATTAGTGAATATTGAGATTAATTTCAAAGATGCCAATAAAAAGAACAGCGGTGAATACATCGCTTACCTATATTTAAAACTTAGTACTACCTAATAGTAGTAAGTGGCGAATACACGAATCAGAATAGAAAATCATATGGCATTATAAATTTATTTCCCGTTGTTTTTTCCTAAGGTTTAACATTATTAATGTTCTACAATGACATTTGCTATTTGTAGTTACCTTAGTGTATTTATATACTTTATGCTTTTATTTCACGTAACGTGTATTATCAAATGCGTATGCCATTTATGATCTTCCTTGATAATATTACTTAGATATTTCCTATAATTGGCTATTTATAACTATAATGATTTATTCAAAAATATTTTTTTAACGATGCTTAATATAAACAGTGTTTTTTGATTATTTATCCTGGCCCTATATTACTATTGTTGAAATTTTTTACATCGAGGTCTTGTTTGCTTACTTTCATATTTCAAAAGGAAATAGAAGTTAACATTTAAAGTATGATAGTAAAATGTATTTAGTGTGTAGGATACAGATACCTCTTCCTGGCCATTTTTTCTGACGTTTACATACATGAATTTGATTACGATGACCGGTAATTCATTTAAATGGACGTACACGTGTATGCAATTATACTGAACTGAATAGTTAAAAGCTGCATACACATGCATACTTAGATCGCCGTCCTCACTAATATCTCACCAATTTTCAATAAACCAGTTTGTTAGTTCCTAATTTAAAAATTTCAATATCGGTAATTTATCGCGTAAATTAAATAGATGCAAGCAGACAAATGGCTTCTGTAATAATATTGAAAGTTGTATGGTCGCGCAAAGTAGTGAAAGTTAAGCGGGACAAAAATTTTACTTAGAAAACTATTAGTATTAACCACTAGCCACTTATTTAAAGTTTCTAAATTTGAATCTGTTTAACAATAATTATATAACTTTAGATAAGCAATGTTATTACTATCAAAATTGTCGACTTAATATCTTCTCCGTGATATCTGTTAATGAAAGAAATTTTTCATTTTTAAAATGGGTTATTCTTTGGGAATCTCTGAGAGTCAATATGAATATTATATATTACATATAAAATAAATATTTAAAAGTATTGCTTTTTTGAAATAATTTAGAAACTTTTTCCATTAAAAAGTCAATGATTCCGCGAGCGGTGGAAACAATTATTTAAATCAAGTATGCGAGCTTGAAGTAAACACCAATCCCATTGTATTTAACCGGTTGTGCACCAACATAGCAAAACTAGCGTCAGTCAGATGTACTGACACATTTCGACTTTCGATGATCATCATCAGAATACGATGGAAAACTGACTACCGTTGAACAAACCGCAATGATACATATGGAAAGCAAAATTAGATATGCGGCTCTCACCTTTACTAGCTTCGTATCCATTGTATTTCACTGTGTGTAATATAATTATACAATGAAATTTTGCAGCCGACATATATGCGAGGCTATTAAAAGTGAGCGCCGCATATCTTCTTTTGCTTTCCATATGTATGCATTGCACTCTGATCCTAGCTAATCAGCTCTTCGTCGTATTCTGATGATGATAAAGGAGGTTCGAAACGCGTCAGTCCTTTCTGCAGGCGGAACCTTTTTACAATCCCTTAATACCTAATGTTCCAAATAATTACCACCTATCTGATATTATACACCAGACACAAAACCACGGATAAATTTTATTGATTTGGTGTTTAAAGGCAGGATTTTGATTATATGCATATTGTCAGTATAAACTCAATATTGCATCGGGTAGCCATAACGATGCTTCTTTTAGACCGATTTTATCATTATTTGGAGCTATTGAAGTACTGTCCAGAATGTGCCGCGAACGAGATACAAACATTGGCACACTTGCTTCGGAGTCTGAAATTCTGCACACAATTTGAAGTCATATACCTATATTTTCTGGTTATTCCTTCCTTCAGGCACAGTGGATAGAGCCCCAGACTTCGAAACAAATGTGCCCATATTCGTATCCAGTCCGCGGCAAATTATTGACAATACCAGATGAGTTTCAAATTAAGCCGAAACCAGTCTACTAGATGAATTTTCTTTGCAACCTGATGCCAAATTTAGTTTATACTGACAATATACGCAAAATAAAATTCCTAACATTAGACTTCCAATCAATATTTATTATGTTGTATGTTGTGTAATGACAATTTTGGGGTGGTTAGTTTTTTTGCATGCATTAAGCGAATCCTGAATGGAAGGTAAACCAGAATGTAGAACTTGTTATTTGACTTCAATTTGCACGCAAAATGTGGCACGGATGGCGCAGCGGATAGACTCGCAGAGTCCGTAGAAAATGTGCCCAAGTTTGTATCCTGTTCGTGCCAAATTCTGGATAGTATATCAAGAGTTCACAATAATTTTGAAAGCAATTTAATAATAATTGGTTGCGCGGGTAAAGGAAAAATTTCGTTAAATCAAGTTTGCGAGCTTGAAGTAAACACCAATCCCTTTGTATTTAACCAGTCGTCGAACAACATAACAAAACTACCGCCAGTCGCAACGCACTAACGCGTTTCGAGATTCCATGATCATCATCAGAGTACGACGGCAAACTGACTATCGAGGATCAAACCGCATTGAATATATATGAAAATCAAATTTAGATATGCGGCTCTCACCTCTAGCAGTCTCGCATACATTGAACTTGACTGGAAATGTCGACTGTACAATTTCTATGCAGTCACGAACATTAACTGTTTGTAGCTTTCGCCACATATACATATATAGGCAATACAATTTAATAATTGTTTGCGCGGGTGGTGGTAACAATTCTTTAAATCAAGTTTGCGAGCGTGAAGTAAACACCAATCCCTTTGTATTTAACTAGTCGTCGAACAACATAACAAAACTACCGCCAGCCGCAACGCACTGATGCGTTTCGACCTTCCATATATATTCAATGCGGTTTGGTCCTCGATAGTCAGTTTGCCGTCGTACTCTGATGATGATCATGGATGGTCGAAACGCGTCAGTGCGTTGCGACTGGCGGTAGTTTTTTTATGTTGTTCGACGTCTGGTTAAACACAATGGGATTGGTGTTTACTTCAAGCTTGGTAACTAGATTTAAAGAATTTTGAAAGCAGTCTACTGAATGAATTTCCTTTAATACCTGACACAATATTGAGTTCATACCGGCAATACATTTTGCGGTAATTCTAATTCACAGTGCATCGTAAAATTTGCCTAATCTTACTTGACATAAGTTTATAAATTCAAAATTTCATTTCGCCTATAGTTTCAGAACCTACTGAAAAGAAGTTCTTATGTGCTAGAGTTACGCGCCATTGTAGTCATATTTTCTGTTTTTATCATCTGTGACACAACTTGTTCACTGTATATTAGATAACTTATCACATTTATGCACTTATAAATACATGCATATATATATATATATATATATATATTCTTTCAGATACGAACCTTAATAAAATTCATGGTACCCTTTTTCCGTATTGCAAAAGGAAGAAAAATAGTGCCCTTTATCAGGATTACAGGCCGTTTCTTTCATTCTCAGTATCTACAAATGTTGAATTTTTTGCTCAGTGCTGTCCTTCTTGTTGTAGATTTGACCGCATTTTTCTTGTGTGGGACAATTGATAGCAGTCGTAGTTCGGTAAAATCTTGAATCCTGTCCATTTTCAGGTGCAACGATTATTGGCCTTGATTGATGGGTTCTCACTTGCCCTTTCATTTTTAAGCTCTGCATCAACTGCTTGTCTGAAAATGAGGTTGGAGCTGGATTTTCCACTCTTTTTGTTCCATTATTTCGAGACCTTATACATAGTCTCATCTTCAGGGTTGAAACAATACACACAGGGAAAACAACTTGTGGCAACTTTGGTATTCTCATCAAGAAATATCTATTTATATTTATTTTAATTCCTAGAGTATTTTTTATGGTCTGCCCTAATATCTGGTCTTCATGCCTAAACTCTAATACTCAAATGTGTACGCAAACTTATCCATGTCACCCCTCCCCGCACACAACAAACTATATACACATATATGTACTCCACTAAAGTGACATTTCTGGAATACTCTATGTAACCAAAATAGATTAACCAGGTTGATTAGGGAATCAATTGAAATAAAATCAGGAATGAACTTCATGAATATGACATCTGTAGAAAAATCATTAGGCCCCATATTTAATGAAGCCTTCTCGAATAGAAGGAAACGTAGATTGGAGGAATCAGAGTTTATAACAGGATGGGATTAGGTAAGGTGGGGTATTTGAGGATTACTGCAATATTGAAATCAAACATTTTGTTGATCCTTCTACGCGTTCGGTACAACAATTAAAAATAGAGACATCATGGACAAACGTGTATGTTAATCCATAAGGTTTGCTTATATTTATTCTAGAAATGTCACTTTAGTGGATTACACATGTGTATATAAGTTGTTGTGTGGCCGTAGCCATAGAAATTCCGGCCTGACGACCGGCTGGCTCAAGTTAGTCAACCCGGGATTGGTAGCATGATCCTTGATTTTAAATGTGTATTTTGTTGATACGATTGGTTAGTGTAGGCTCCGTATTCGATCTCTTTCTATAACATTTTGCAATATTGAAATCAAAAATATTGTGGATCCTTATACGCGTCCGTTACAGCAATTAAAAATAGAGACCTTATGGATAGGCGTGTATGTTAATTCATAAGGTTTGTTTATAGTTATTATATAAATGTCACTTAAGTGGAATACACATCTGTATATAGGTTGTTGTGATTGATAACTTAGCCTATACATTTGAGTATTAGAGATTAGGCATGAAGACCGAATATTAGGGCAGACAATAAAAAAATACTTTAGGAATTAAAATAAATATAAATAGATCTGTCTTGAATAAGGATACCACATTTGCCACAAGTTGTTTTTTCCCTCTGCGTATTGTGTCAACCCTGAAGATGAGACTAGAAATAAGGTCTCGAAATATCGGAACAAAAAGAGTGGAAAATCTTGTTCCAACATCATTTTCAGACAAGCAGCTGATGCAGGGCTTAAAAATGAAGGGACAAATGAGAACCCATCAATCAAGGCCAATAATCGTTGCACCTGAAAATGAAAGGATTCAAGATTTGTCTGACCTACGAGTGCTATCTCTTTTAATTTTTTAACTCCAAGAGTGCAGCGCATTCCATGCGCCAATGTGTGTGTCTTGGATTGCACAGGTGATAATGAATTGCATGAATTTTGATCAAATATTCTATAATAAAATCCCTGCATTCGAAATTCTGGCTTCTGATAATTATCCAATTAAGACGGAATCGGCTCACTAGAATGTTTTTTGGAACATTATGTGATGTTTCATTTATACTGCAAACATACATTTAGTCAAATCCTGTCAGGTGACTTGTGTTCCATACTATTATGCATAGTGTTCTTCAACCAAGAATATTTAAATATTAAGCTCCAGCACCTGTTTCATATCTGGGGAAAATAGTAAATACAGTTAAGTACAAGACACATTTCTAACGTATTGTCAAATTAAATTTTAACATATTATACTATTTCTCTTTATTTAATAAACAAAAAAATAAGAATGGTTAGAGTTGGATTTCTCATACTATTTAAAGCATTTAACCGAACCTAATTTCGACACAATATCAGAACTTCATTTTTGTCCCTAAAAATATCTGAATGCAATTATATACTTATAACGATTAATTGACTTACAACTAATTTCTTTGTTGCATCTTATGAGTATCTTAAAGGCAAATTCTTTGGGAACTTGTGCTCAGTTTAAAAAAAACAAGCTGCGCATTGGCTGACTTGTATTGACAAATCATGTATTCGTTTTGAAGAAACATAATTGAGATCGATGTTAAAGGTCTTTTGTTTAGATTGACCTCTAATGAAAATGGGTTATCATATAAGGAAAGCACAATATTCTGTGGTAAATGGGCTATTTCAATCGTTTAGTTTAAATTTCATATTTGCTCCATTTGTGAGTCACTCGGTTTTACCTAATAGACAACATAATTATGGAAAGGCTTTAGATTACACACTCAACTCAGCGAAAACGTGCTTTCTGTCTAAGGTAGCGTATTTACATTCGACGTCTATATAAGTAAACCTTTATTTAATATCAAGCTTAAAATTTATTCTCAAGTCTCGCGCATCATCTTTCGGTCAGTGTATATAGACCGATCGAATAGGCGATTAATAAATACAGTTGAAGCCTATCGTAAATGAAACGAGTTTTCAAAACCAAAAGTTGTGTAAATATCTAAAATTGCATAACTTAAAGGAAACCTTGCGAATACTTTCACCAACAAATGAATTTACAGTGTAACCAAATTTTAAAAAAATGAAATTGACATTCTGAGAAGCGCAATGGAGTATGCAAACTAGGCATCAACTTGTATCCCACAAATAAATGGATTTCAGCAGTGTAAAAGCAGCATATTGAAGTACATACTTCTGTTGTATTATCGTTTTGTGTGTATGTCTATGTTTGAAGGAATAACAGATAGTTTTTGGAATTATGGAAACAGAAAAGACATGTACAAATGGTGAATGTTAATTGCGTGCCTTGTACTTCATTTAAATTTTGGAAAGATGTCCTACTTCACTCTGTAAGATTTTTCGGCGTTTATATTTTTTTAATATTGAAATATCTTAAACGAATTTGCTTCGGAAATATTTATGATAACGAAAATTTTTTTCTTTATTTATGAACCAGTAGAAGCTTGCCTTACACTTAGTAGAAGCTGGTATTCCAAAAAAGCGAATTTGTGTTCAATGAAACAATGCCATATTTTTCATGAAAATAAGAGAACTCATGAGCGTATTTGACATCGCTTTCGCCTAAAGTCACAAGTGGCCACCTTCGATCTCATTTTGTAGATCAAATATCATAAAACTTGTAGATTGATTTAAAGTTATATGGCAGGATTTTATTATATATTTGTTGTCAGGCGCGGCAATTTTGCGAACACTTTATGAGCACCCAATATGAACGAAGCCGGTCTTCTTGATAAATTCGTTTTCCTATCCTATACAAGATTTAACTTATACGAAATAATTATATAATTAAATCCTGTATGTTCTATAATGACAGATCAGGAGTGGCCACATAGAAATTAAGTTCAAAAGCGATGCCAAACGAGCTTAACCTGAGAAAAAATCTCACCAAAAACCATAATTTGGTGTATACCTGAGAATTGTATGTAGTACGTGGCTTGTGTGCACATCTACGACCTATACTTTGTTTCTTTACTATATATTTTAATGAGTTTAGTCACACTAGGGTGTTCTAATGGCAAGTTTCAAATAAGCAAAAACTCCGTTGTTGATGGGATTTTTGCGTAAACTATTTCTATGTCAACAATACTGAATGCTTAATACATAATTTTGATGTTTTGTCTTAAAAATTGGCAAAAGTTGTTTCTTGTAAATTAATGTTACACCGATGTCCAGTCAATTGGTTTAATTTTTTTTATAACTACAATGACTAAGGATGGCTACGGCATTTTTAAACACAAGCTATTATTTTCTGTTACGGTCGCAGAAATGTTACTCAGGCAAATAATTTCAAGCAGTTGAATGGCGCAATTGGTTATAATTATACATTAGAGGCATTTTAAAAGTAGATTCATTAGCGTCGCGTCGTAAAAGCCAACGCAATCTTTATTAAATAGAGCGACACTCTAAAAGAAAACAACAATACGGTTTAACAGATTGCAGGGAAATTTCGAAAATGCACCTTTATGCAAGCACACTTCTAGAGTAGAAGTCTAAATCTCTGTTCTTTAGCGACATCAATTATAACAACTCCGTGATTATCATATCATGATGCATTTACGCATATAAAAATTTGACACATGTTAAGAAAATACAGCTAGGAACGCGTGATTTAAAAATGGACGTATATGCTCAAGTTAGGAATGCGATTTTTTTATATCATGTGCTTGTCTTCCGTAGAAATGTTTTTGCTTTGCCAACCATGTTTATTTACTAATAAATGATTTGTTTTTATTCTACGACTTCTATTGCTGTCTCTTATATTTTATTGCTTAACATATTTTATACTATGAATTGTTACATATGTTGCTCTTCTTTCTACTGCAAACTAAATGTTTAGAACTATAACAAATGAAGCATAAATAATATCCATGGGTTGACAAAAATGTGTGACACTATTATGACACTGCAGTAAATTTACATTTTGATGCGTGTACAAAATCCTAAAAAACTAGTGTTCTTTGGACATGAAGTAGCGGTGAGCAAAGAGTTCTATTAATTACCTGATCTGCATTTTGACTAACGCAGCGTTCATTGTTCAAGTAGTTTTATTTTGCTAAAACATTTCAGCTAAACTTATCGATAGCCTTCATCAGTTGCAATTTACATCACAAGTTTAACAAACGAAACTAATGAAGCAAGCGTGTTATTTACTCTAGCCATAATATTTATACTTCAGACTGACCTTTCATTAGATATTTGCGTGTCACATGTGTGTGTGTGTGCATTTTTCATAATTGTTGTTTTCATCTAACTAATTGAGACCAGAGTGGCTGAATAATAATTTATCAGTTGCATGCGTTAACTATTCGTTTTACACACTCAATGTAAAATGACGTAACTGACATGGCCTCACTTTCAGGTAGGGGGGACCAATAATTCAGGAGCACTCGTCATAAAAACATGCCATGTGTGAAAAAAACTATAAATCCGAAAGACCAATGCACATGTCAAATTTCAGTTCAAACTACTAGGGTTGTTCTCATGATAGACAAGTTAATAACAGTTATTGGCATACCATTAACTAGGCGCACGCCACACATGTACATGTGTATGTGTATACATAATTTAAAAACTTCGTTAAAATATAAATGATACACATGTACGTACATCTAAATGAAACTGCAGTCAATAGAAATTAATTTACCCTTTTTACGCGTCAGACAAATTATTACTTATAAATATTGCATTATTAGAATAATCTCAATAGGTAGGGTTCGGGTGCAAAACACAAAATTAGGGTTCAAATCAAACGAGTAGTTATAGATGAAATTTGGAAGGACTATATTCTTAATATTTGATTATTCGTTACTTGTCTGACGCGTGCAAAGGGTAAATTAATGTCTATTGACTGCAGTTTCATTTAGATGTACGTACATATGTATCAATAATATTTTAACCGTTTTTTAGTTATGAATACACATACACATGAACATGCATGGCATGCGCCTATTTAATAGTATGCAAATAACTGTTATTAACTTGTCTATCTTACGTACAACCCTAGTGGTTTGAATTGAAATTTAACATGAGCATTGGTCTTTCGAAATTCTAGTATTATTACTCATGGATTGTTTTCATGACGAGAGTTTCTGAATTATTGGTCTCCCCCCCCCCACCAGAAATTTTGAGGGCCATCTAAGTTACGTCATTTTACATTGAGTTTATAAAACGAATAGTTAACGCATGTAATTGATAAATTATTATTCAGCCAATCTGGTCTCAATTAGTTAGATGAAAACAACAGTTATGAAAAATGCACACACACACACATTTGACACGCGAATATATAACGAAAGGTCAGTCTGAAGTATAAATATTATTGCTAGAGAAAATAACACGCTTGCTTCATTAGTTTCGTTTGTTAGACTTGTGATGTAAATTGCAACTGATGAAGGCTATCGATAAGTTTAGCCGAAATATTTTATCAAAAGAAAACTAATGGAACAATGAACTCTGCGTTAGTCAAAACGCATATCAGGTAATTTCTATTAATTCAGGTTTATCAATTGTTGGGGTTCAAGCTCATCTGATGATTTGAAAATGTCTACTAGACTTTAAAATTATTAATTGTTAGCCTAATTTATTTGTAAATTTAATTTCACTAAACAGACCTACCAGTTAATGCCAGAATGCCTGTTCCAGACAAGCGTTTTCGATGTGGTTACGAATTTAACATGTTAAACCAGGAGTACATTCCACGCGACATGTCCATTGATTTACAAATGGAGCTGCAATACCTTGTGAATGAACCGTTTTACTGGACCAGCGGTCAATTACTCAACAGAGTTTTAAGACCTGCCAAGAAGCCCGCTCATGTAAGCAGTAATATTAAGAGTATATGCGACTACCAGGCTATAGAGGCGGCTCGACTTTTCGGGTCTGAAAATGTGTTTGCATTAGATGAACCACGAAATTGTGCCAGGAGGACAAATTTTAAGGATTTCGTTGTCGGTGTTCACGTACGTCGGGGATTGAAGGTGCATAGTTTTGTTTTCGGTTATTTTGAATATTTTTTTATTATAAAATGTAATACTGAACAAACTATAGATAGTATGTTATGCTGAAATAGTTCAATTTTGGCTTACAACGTGACATTAAAATCATACATTCGTCAATTTCTAAATGTTACTATTGAATTCATTAAGATGAAACCAGTGTCAATATCCGATTTAAGCAACAGTATTTATTTGGATTGAGAAATAATTGTATTCTTCCATCTAAATTGTACTCGTCCACGCGTACGTAAATATGTTTACGAGTAGGCATTTTTCTACAGCGTTAATCAAACTACATAACTTTTGCAGTCAATGTGAACTCTAATCTCATTTAAAAAACATCTGCGTTGATAGGCGTGCTGAACTGGTCTCTGAATGTGCAGCAAGACGGTTAGCTTGTTTTTTGTACGACTGGTAAAAGATTAAATTTGTCTGACAGATATATATTGAATGTTCGCGCAGTGCGAGCTTCAAATGCTGAATTTGCTTAAATATGCTATTGTGAGCATTGTACTGCGAATATGCGATTCGAGGTCTGATGATGGAACGGGAAATGCTGTTTCGAAACGTCGCCAATAAATGAAGATTAGATCGTGCCCCATTTCCAGTGGTTAGTATGAACGATGTGAAAGTCTTCGGAAGAAACGTACCAATTCGTACCCAACCAATAGGAAGGCAAACTCGATGTGTACTTTGAAATGAGTATCAATCGGATTTTTGCGAAACTGATGGTGTAAAGCGACAACCCGCGAACGCAAAATGCGGAGATTCAACAGGTGAATAAAGTGTCCATATTTAATCAGCAAAATTTGTTTAATTTCTAATTTTTAAGACGCGTAGTTATTAATTGCTTAATTTGTAAACCGTTATTTTGAACAAATTTTCCGACTTGACTATAAATTATTTGTTCATAATCTATGTTCTACGAGAGATAACTTCTACGCGGAGATTCAACAGGTGATTAAATTGTCCATATTTAATCAGCAAACTTTGTTTAATTTCTAATTTTTAAGACGCGTAGTTATTAATTGCTTAATTTGTAAACCGTTATTTTGAACAAATTTTCCGACTTGACTATAAATTATTTGTTCATAATCTATGTTCTACGAGAGATAACTTCTACTATAGTGGTAAAATAATTTAAAATGGAAAACATCGAAGTATCTTGCAAGCAATTGTCGCCAATATTTAGCGAGCAAAGTTTGGTATATTATCGTGTATATGAATCAAACATAAGTAAAACTATTAATCCGACTAGTTGTCATCCACTGAATCAAATGGAAACCCATAATATACATGAATGAAATATATCAATGTGTAGTTGAGTATTCTCAAAATAACCTGGCTATTATCCGCTTTATTATTAAATGTTTTCTCCTCCTAATAAAATATATGTAGTGTAATCATTATTTATAAATATTACGAAATAATATTTTATATGAAAATGGGTATAATAAGTCATTACTAAACTAGGAATTCTGTGTAATAGCCAATATGCATGCATTTGCTTTGAAATTCACTAGATATGTATGCAATATTTAAGATTGTTACTACTTGCTGGATACGTCATAATACACATAGTTTAAGGGCATTGGATGGAACCTCAACAATTTGACACTATCCAATAAAAAAACCGTCCGCGAATTTTCCAAGTTTTATTATTATTTTACGAGCGATCAATGTGAAGTTAAATGATCACATTAGATTCCATGTGATGAACCCATAATCACTTTTCAAATAAATTTTCTGTTAAAAATCACGTAGCTTTTCATTAAGCTATGATTTGTCTACTCTATCTTGAAACGAATAGCCTGTAAACTAAAATGAGTTAGCATAATTGGAGACTAAATATTCATCCGTCATTTCAATTTATCTGATTCAATTAAAGCCAATTTACAGACAAAGAAATACGTTTTATGTACAAAAGTTATCATGAAGTAAGAATCAATCGACTGTGCATACATATTCTGACCTGTATGTCAAAGACATTGAGGAGAAATCTTACATAACCAATTGGATCAAAAGAATGTCTCACGACTTGATGAGAAGCATACATTTTAATCCGCTTTTGATGCTTTGATGAGCAAAGTTGGTGAAAAATGATTTATTGTTATTGGCATGGATATTGGACCGCAAACTTCGCTAACCACCATAAATGGATAAACAGGTAAAACTTGCCTGATATAAATGAACTGGTGCTAACAAGTACTAAATGCTCCCTAATTTCCGGCTAATGCCATATTGAATGCTTTTCGAGTTCCGTTTATATATATACTAAGAAGATAATGTCGCGTCCATCATACTAGTCTATCGTCAAATAGTTTAAATTTACATGCAATTATCATGAGGTATTATTTAGCAACACTTTTTGGACTACATATAAAGTCAATTGTACTATTTTACTAGCAACGGACTAAAGGAGATCATTCCGCGATCTGTGTATACCTTTTGGAAATTATTACGCATGTCATTGAAAACTCGACAAATTAATCTTTTAGAACCAAAGTTCAAGTTAATTGTGTTTTTCTTGTCGAATAGAAAAATTTTTAAATTGCTTATAAATAATAAAAAACCAATAACATATTTTATTGACATGTAAATATTTGGCAAAGTACCGACTGGAAGTGTATTTATAATATACGTGACGACCGTGGAAATAAAACAAATACAACACCTAGATATTCAGAAATTCATTTTTCATGGCACAATTGTGATTAACTCAAATTAATCCAAAATGTAACCGTAGCAATATTGATTTTCTAATTTCTAATTTCAACTTAGCACACAAAAATGTTCATATAAGCAATATTATATTCCTATTATTAGTAGTATCATTAACACATTATTGATAATACATCAATAAAGAAATGTAAACGCGGCGCAGAATAAAATAGATCTTAAGCATAAAAAATCTAAGTTGAATTTAATTTTTTTATCGAAATAGGTATCCATCATCATAACAGATAATAGAGAAATTAGGACGCTTCCATGTATTCCTCGGCATCTGGATCAAATTTGATAGATCGTTTAACATCTGAAGCTATAAATATTGGTGTTTAAACTGTATAATTGCTTGAATCACCGAAAGATTATCATTGCTATTGGACTGAAACAGCACTGCGGTCAATACATTAATGTACAACGCACGCGAGACTGTATAGTGGTGATTTGCGTTTTTATATAGATTTAGAAACCATTTTCCATACATCAATCCTGCTCAGAATAAATGCTACCAACTGAATGTACGGACGCTGTTTGAGTTTCTATGATAACTTACATCAGAAGACGCCAATCTGACATGTACGAACCAAACCGCAATGCATATGAAAGACAAGCAAATTCAGAACTGCGACTTTCGGCCATAATAACCTCGCGTGAATTTTACTTGAATGTAATGTGAGCTAAACTATTTCTACACAGCCATAACGATGACATACTTGCGCCATATGCGTTTATTCTATGCAATTAAATAATCATTGCTTGTGTAAACGCCCCAGCTTCAAGAAAATGCCGTACGAGGTTACAAACTCGGTTAGAGTGCCATAAAATAAAGAGTTAGTACAGTTAGGGGTGCCTTAACAGGGTTGGTCTTGCGTTCTCTGGCAAACGCCGAGAAGGTCCGTAAGTGTGATGTCGTCCAGAAGTACTCATAGACTCTTGTGACCAGCTCGGGTTGACTTGGGTTGTGGTTCCTTCTGTTTTGGCGTTGGAATCTCGCTGAGTACCTTCGTTGAAGTTCTGCAGTAATTGGCTCGTCTCTCTAGTTGTACAGCAACAAGATTGGCGTTAGTGATGTTGCCAATGTTGGTAAAGCAATTCCAAAAATCAGCGTATGTGAAAGGTAGGAGACAGCACTTCGCAGACACGCACAGTAGAAGGCAATCGCAACAACTGAATTGCATGGTAAATTCACCGTGCTCAAATGACCATGTAATAGCCATATATGGCTACTTGCACATTATTGGTTAACGGCAAGATTTGCTTTTTTCTCATTGGTGCAGCGTAAATCGAATTGAATTTAATTTACGCAATATGTCGGCAATAGCTTTTTGTCGTTACACTTGCGTGAATGGAAGTAAAAATACTTTTAATATACTTTGCGTACTCCAGAAAGACTAACTAAAATATATTCCTCCAGTCGTACAACATGTCAAAACCGCTGTCTGTCGCACGTACTGACACAGTTCGATCTTCCATGGTAATCATAAAATCAAGGTGGAAATCCGATTAACGAGGATCGCAGCGCAGCACATATATAAATCCTGCATTTCTTTCTCTTATTAGTCTTGCATAAATTCAATTGAATGAATACACTAGCTGCATAATTTCTATAATGAACATATTACATTTTCAAGCCAGTAAATCAGTTTTCCGTCGTACTCTGAAATTGTGCATTAAAGTTTACGCATCTAGTAAAAAAATTGTTCAAATAATGACAGAAGGATAAGCTAAAGACAACATGAACGGCGAGTGTAATCTCTTGCCCATTCGTTTCGTGCTTAATTGTGACTCATCGGTAGGAGTTGGTATTACGCCGTTTTACACTTTATATTTTTGTGAGGAATGTGGGAAATTGGACGGTAAAATCTCATATACGAGTGGGTAAAGGGCCTTAGTTCATTAAGTACGAAACGAATGTGCACATGAGGTTATACCTTCCGTTCATGCTATATTTGTTTTATCCTTCTGGTCATATTTGAATTAATTTGTTACTAGGTGCGCAATTATATACTCTAATATTGGCAATAAATATCAAATTGCGTTATACCATGTGCAAAAAGTTGAAAAAGGTCCAGTGGTTGTATATGATGTAAATATTTCGCTTTACTCGCTTCGTAATAGAGGAAGTGATAAGATTCGAATCATAGAGAAACGTATCTTGCAGAAAAAAACGTCATGATGAAAAGTGGTAAACTGGTTAAACATGGAAATATGTCACTAAATACTATCGCGCACAGACACACAGACGTACAAATACATATATATATATATATATATATATATATATATATATATATAATTGCAGAATAAGAGTATAATGAAATTACCTATAATACTTAACATATCTGTATAAACTAAATATAAATATGTTTATGATCCTGGAGTAAATAACTTTTTCCCTATGTTACCTAAGTTGCATATTGCAGGAAATTTTATATATCCTTCTCGCTTTTCTTTTGAGGATAGATGTTAATTTTGTGCGATTGCTGCTTTGTACATTTATTGGCAAAATAAACTCATAAAAAATGTGATATGATAGACAACATATGGAGAAAGACCATATGCATGTAATAGCCAAAAATCAGAAGTGTTGTTCGAAATAAATCCATTGATAAATAAAATTCCAAATCTCAAACACCACTTAGTTTCAGAAAAAGAATGACACTTATTCGCAAATAAACGCACGGTCATTTGTAATCACATGTCAACTTATAATTAACTAGAAACATGGTACGACCTCTGAATTTAAATACAAATAATACTGAAAGTCGGAGCGCTTCTCATTCACTTAGTTAAATGACAACCTATGACATATATATTTGAAAGATGACAAATACATTGTTATGTATTCACAACATAAATCGCGCTGCATACATAATAAACATACGATTATTTGCTGTTCGCCCTTAAAATATACTGTTTATTGTTCAAAATAGTGGACACTTTAACCAAATAAACTTATATTATTGCAATACTTAGAAGCAATATTGCCCCGCTGAAGCTACGGTCGTTGCAGTTCCGGGCAAGTAATTGACGTGTTCCCAATACGCACGATAACGTTCTGCTTGATGAATTGACATTTCCATCGTAAAAGTTGAGTTTTGTTGCTCAGTGCTGTCCTTCTTGTTGAGGATTTAACCGCATTTTTCTTGTGCGGAACAATTGATAGCACTCCTGGGTGGGTAAAATCTTGAATCCTGTACATTTCCAGGTGCACCGATTATTAGCCTTGATTGATGGGTTCTCACTTGTCACTTCATTTTGAAGCCCTCCATCAGCAGTTTGTTTGAAAATGATGTTGGAACAAGATCTTCCATTCTATTTTTTTCCAAATTTTCGGGACCTAATTTCCAGCCCCCTCTTCAGGGTTGACACCATACGCACAGGAAAAAAACAACTTGTGGCAAATGTGGTTTCCTCATTCAAGACAAATCTATTTATATTTATTTTAATTCCTAAAATACTTTTTATTCGCTGCCCCAATATCCGGTCTTTATACCTAATCTCTAATACTCAAATTTATACACAAACTTATCCATGTCACCCCATCCCCGCGCACAACAACCTATATACGCATATGTGTGCTCCAATAAAGTGACATTTATAGAATAACTAAAAGCAAACCGTTTGGAATGACATACACGCCTATCCATGATGTCTCTATTTTTAATTGCTGTTCCGGACGCGTAGAATGATGAACACCTTAAGCACTGTTTAGCTAATGCTAAAAATATATCCATCATCAAAATCCTGCAGTGGAATTTCAACATATTATCATCGTCAATGGTAGCATGTTGCGTGTTTTATAATAACGGAACATAGGTGCAAGTTGAAAATTTAGGTGGAAGAAATATCCAATAGGCTTCACCTAAAAGAATAGCATAGTTGGTATTTGACTGAAAGTTTCAAGTAGTATGCAATAGAGTTTGCACAATGGTACGAGTGCAAGACGCATTGACAAATGTGCCTCGGTTTGAGTTTCCATCGCGCCAAACATTTTAACTTACACATAAACACACACATGTATATATATATATATAGAGAAATATATATATATATATATATATATATATATATTCATTGCTTGTACTTCATTGAATGCTCACATATATGACACTCATTCGATTAAATGAACGAATAAATTCAATAAATAAGAACAGTGAGTGTGTAAAACAGTGCAATTTATTTATTCTTACACAAATTATGAAGGGATTTATATAATCACGGAAAATATTAATCGAAGAAGACATAAAATTTGACAACATTCATCAGATTCGCAAAGATCCGAATGATTCCCATTTCCAAGTACGCATCGATCCGGTCATCGGTTTGGCTGGGTGCGGATTCGTCCTTCTCTTCCGAAGGCTTCAACATCGTTTATACTAACCACTGGAAATGAGGTACGATCTAATCTGAGTTGACTGGCGACGTTTCGGAACCTCATTTCCGGTTCCATCATCAGGCCACTATGCACAACACAATACTTTACAATAGCAGATTTAAGTATTTGTGGTTACGTCGTTCTCAAATAGTTCTATTTATTTTTTAGTTATTATTTGACTTACCAATGGTTTTAACAAAGAATCTGTCTCAGTAGCTGAACTCATTTTTGCATATGCATAGAGCAAACGAAAACCCTCATTCAACATATATATATATATATATATATATTCTTATAATTAGGAAAACAACACAAATAATTATAAGAATACTGTGTTAATTAAAACGGCATGGACATCATAAATATATATATATATATATATATATATATATATATATATATATATGATGTCCATTCTATATATATATATATATATATATATATATATACGTATATATATATGTATATATATACATATATACAGCAATTGGCAGACCAATCTTTACCTTACTATAATTGCAGCTATCTCAAAATCCCGGTATACATAATATCTCGTGTGCAGAATATTTTAGGGAAGAGAGAAAGTATCGAACATATGTGTTATAACGGTAATTTTACGATGTCACGGTGATTAAAGTTAAAATTCAAAATTGAAAAAATCCGACAACTTGAATGTCAGACACTGTTTTTATGCAGGTAACTTTAATTTATGCAAGTGCGTATGAGGTATTGCGCACTTAGTAACAAATTAGTTCAAGTATAACCTAAAGGATAAACAAAAGACAGCAAGCTACATAGATAGAAAGAGAGGGAATTACAGAGCGACACTTAAGTCATGACTAAATAA
The DNA here is from genome assembly GCA_029291075.1 of Eudiplozoon nipponicum. Lineage (NCBI taxonomy): Eukaryota > Metazoa > Platyhelminthes > Monogenea > Mazocraeidea > Diplozoidae > Eudiplozoon > Eudiplozoon nipponicum. Next base: position 18,515 of record JAQBSW010007807.1, on the reverse strand, counting down.
AGTGAGAAAGGAAGAGATAGTGTGGAAAAACTAGTGGTCTTCAAAATTAATAATACGCGCGTTGCGAAGTTAACCAAATCAACGAATTAATTGTGTATGAATATATGTCCATATATCTAAAATAATTCATTATATATATATATATATATATATATATATATGTATAATCTCGTAACACACCTTATATAAATTAATCAAAAGCACATGAATACGCATACAATTTACACACAAGTTTGCCTCTGAATATAAATAGAAGCAACAGTGTGCTTTATATATTTTTTTCGAGCACACCTTATATAAATATATGCCAAACACATAAATATCTTCGTTTTCAGAACTTATATATATACTAAAATTTAAGCAACAGTGTGAGGCAAATGTCACTAATCAGAATATTGTTTATTAACATCTATATTCTTAATTTATTGATTATTATATCTATAATTATGTATAACTGTTTTGTATTTATTAATTTTAATCTTATTATTTATCTATTATTACAATATGTAACAATTTCTCCAAAATGTACGGACATATATATTTATATATATATATATATATATATATATATATATATGTAAATATTATATATGCTAATAAATATATAAACAGATTAATGTGTGTACGTGTACCATATATGTTAATGCATATATATGTATATAGAATAAATATATATACCAAGCATAGCAATCTACCTTTTATATATATATATATATATATATATATATATATATATATATATATAACGAAATAATTTATAAGCTCGTCTTTAAAGACAATTACAGTTGCCATCCATGAATATATTCTATAAGATAACTTATTATTTATTTATTATATTATTCATACCCTATATAAATATATAAAATACTTATAATTATGTATAAAAAAATATATATAACTACAAGCAACTGTGTGAGATTAATAAATGTGAAAATTTTATAACTTCACAATATGCAGTAAATTTAACAGCTTATGTATTTATTCATATATAAGCACGTCATATTTTTTATCCATTGATAAATCTGTGTACAATCTTCTGAATCATGATTTTTGAAAGATAAGGATAGAAGGAAATCGGAATTTTTATCAGTCTAGGTCATTCATAACCAGTTTCCAATAAACCGGGTCTTTTATTCAGGTTTATTATTAAATCCGGTTAGTCCGCTTCCCGTTTTCGAACTCTATAAAAAGCGTCATTAATTATTGAGCCTAATGATTTTTCTACCGATGTTACATTCATTACATCATTCCTCGATTTTATTTCAATCAACTCTCTAATTAGTCTAGTTAATCTGTTGCGATTGCATAACGAAATGCGTTTGCATCCATCTCAGTCTATTTCATGAACTGTTTCCCTTGAATGCCTAGCTGGATCTGAAATATGAATGTATCCGTACTTGCAAGCCGTTTTGTGTTCCCCTCTACAAAACTTTATCGGACGCATGGTTTCGCCTGTATACCTGAGCTTGCAATCTTTGCAAGGAATCACATTTACTCACTATTTATTGCTGGGTTCTATTCTAACTCTGTGGCTAGGTAGTTTATTGTCTATAATAATGGATTCTTTAAATCAAGTTTGCGAGCTTTAAGTAAACACCAATCCCATTGTATTTAACCAATCGTCGAACAATATTACGAAACTACCACCAGCCCCAAAGAACTGACGCGTTTCGTCCTACCATGATCATCATCAGAGTACAACGGCAAACTGACTAGCGAGGATCAACCGCATTGTATATATCTATATGGAAATCAAAGTTAGATATGCAGCTCTCACCTCCAGCAGTTTCGCATACATTGAAATTCACTGGAAATGTTGGCTGCACAATTTCTATGCAGTCACGAACATTAGATGTTTGTAGCTTTCGCCACATACATGTATATAGACAATAAAATTAAACAATAATTGATTGCGTGAGTGATGGTAACAATTCTTTAAATCTAGTTTGCAAGCTTCAAGTAAACACCAATTCCATTGTATTTAACCAGTCGTCGAACAACATAACAGAACTAACGCCAGTGGCAATTCACTGACGCGTTTCAACCTTCATTGATCATCATCTGAGTACGACGGCAAACTGACTAGCGAGGATCGATCCGCATTTTATATATCTATATGGAAATCAAGGTTATATATGCGGCTATCACCTCTAGCAATCTCGCATACATTAAACTTGACTGGCCAAAGCTACAAAAAGTTAAAGTTAGTGACTTCATAGAAATTGTGCAGCCGACATTTTCAGTCAAGTTCAATGTATGTGAGATTGCTAGAGGTGATAGCCGCATACATAACTTTGATTTCCATATAGATATATACAATGCGGATCCATCCTCGCTAGTCCGTTTGCCGTCGTACTGAGATGATGATCATGGAAGATTGAAACGCGTCAGTGAATTGCCATTGAAGGTAGTTCTCTTATGTTGTTCGACGACTGGTTAAATACAATGGGATTGGTGTTTACTTCAAGCTTGCAAACTAGATTTAAAGAATTGTTACCCTCACGCACGCAATCAATTATTGTTTAATTTTATTGTCTATACACATTTGTGTGGCGAAAGCTACAAACAGTTAATGTTCGTGACTGCATAGAAATTTTGCAGCCGACATTTCCAGTGTAGTTCAATGTATGTGAGATTGCTAGAGGTGATAACCGCATACATAACTTTGATTTCCATATAGATAAATACAATGCGGATCCATCCTCGCTAGTCCGTTTGCCGTCGTACTGAGATGATCATGGAAGGTTGAAACGCGTCAGTGAATTGACACTGGCGTTAGTTTTGTTATGTTGTTCGAGGACTGGTTAAATACAATGGGATTGGTGTTTATTTCAAACTCGCAAACTTGATTTAAATAATTGTTGCCACCACCCGCGCAATCAATTATTGTTAAATTTTTTTGCCTATATTTAGTAATGGATTGTCTTAAAATTGCTGTGATATTGTATTTTGCTGCTATTGTTCTAATTTTTCTGCTCAATTTTGAATCAGGTAATATAATTTTGAGTTTTTCTTGTTCTGTTTCCTACTTTTCTCCATTTATTATATTACCTTTAAATCTCAGCAAAATCTCTTTCATTAAACTCTCTATTAGAATTGTAGTATAGCCGTTTATTTCGAATATTTCCTTTAATCTCACAATTCCTTCTCTCTATTTTTCAAATCCACTATTCTAAGACTCTTTAATATCCTGGATTTAAGAATGCCTATTTTCTTTCCATATTGCTGGTTTGAGAAGAAATTGAGAAGGAGTCTCGACCTAGTCTCTTTCCTAAATATATCTCTTTCTAGTCTGGGTCCATTGCGTTTTACTTTCACATCCCGAAATTGTAATTCACCATTAATCTCTTTTTATAATGTAAAATTTAACATACCTAGCTGGTTGGCTAACTCTAGAAATTTATCTAACTCATTCTCCCTATAATTCGAAATTATAATCATATCATTCAGGAATCTCACATACCAGTTTGGCTTTAGAGGAGATTTTAACAACAGTTTTTTTTCAAAACAGTACATATATTTTTTGCGAATGGGATTGATAATCCCATAGGAACACCTTTAACTAGTTTTTTAAATTATTTTATGAGCAAAGTAGGTGGAGGACACAAATATTTAACATTTCCATAATACTTCTTAACGTCATTTTACTACCTTCTATTATCTCTGGAAACTTTGTTAGACAACTCTTCACAGTTTCTAATGTTGTTTGCACAGGGACAGTATACACCGTTACAACATCCAGGCTTGCTATTTTATCTCTCTCCATCTAATTGCATCTACTAATAATGTCAATAAAATGATATGTACTCTTTATAGTATAATCTAAAAAATAAGGATATGTTATAATTGTTTTGCATAGAAATTTAGTTAATCTATAAGTTGGTGAGTTTGTACATTTACAATTAATCTAAATGGATTAACTTGCTTATGAATCTTCACTAAACTATAAACTCTCGGAGGGACTGTATCAAGTTGTATTAATGAATTTCCAAGTCCTGAATCTAATTCATTCGACGCAATCATTCTATTGATTATTGTCTTAAGCTCTCCTTGCAACTTATCCGTTTGGTCTTTATTTATTTTATTATAAACATAAACATTTATTAATTGCTCATACAGTTTAACCTCATAATCTGACTGGTCTATTAATAATGTTGCGCCACCTTTATCCGCCTTCAGGCATATTATTTTTTTTGGCTAATAATTCTGCTCTTAAGCGTTTCAGATCATAACTCGGCTTACATCTCTCCTATTTATGCTCAAATACCACTTTGGACATATCCAATTCACACCTAGTTTTATCTTTGTCTGTTTCTGTAATTATCTCATTCTTAGGTACGCATTCAATATTGATTACAGTGTTAAGCCCATGATTAAAATTTTTTTCTGGTTTTCTTTGAGCTACATTGAAGATAAATTCACCAAAAGTTTAGACATTATAGAATCTATTTGCTTATTCCTCAAAGGGCAATGAATTCCCAGATTAGCTAGGTCATTCTCATGACTCTGTCTGACTTTTTTTAAATTTCTTTATCTCTTGCACTGTCTGTAAATTCTTCAATGTATGTATAGCTCACCATGTTTAATTTTGCGAGTAATGTAAATCTCATTTTCGTCTTATCTCTAATCAGTGCAAATTTACATTTATTTGGTTTATTAATCGATAATTTTATTAAATGTAAACACAGCTCATATTTAAGAGTATTTCCTACTTTATCCAAAACGAATGAAAGTTTAAACCTAAAACATTTCGGTATAACATTAAATTTTAAACATTTATTAAGGAACGAAACATTTTTCACTTGCCTAGTAATCTGCATCTTCTTCATTTTGTACTGATTTATAAGTGTGACGACTGTGGCGTCATATTTGTCATATGATATATGATATTCCGCGAATTGCGTTTGCGGGTTGTTGCTTTGCACTATCAGTTTCGCAAAGATCCGAATGGCTCCTTTTCCAAGTCGGCATCGATCCTGTCTTCGGTTTGGCTGGGTACGGATTCGTCCCTTTCTTCCAAAGGCATCATCATCGTTCATAATAACCACTAGAAATGGCGCGTTTCCGAACCTCATTTCCGGTTCAATCATCAGGCCACTATGCACAGCACAATACTCACAATAGCAGATTTAACGAGGTCACCACATTTGCTTAAATCTGCTATTGTGAGTATAGTGTTGTGCATAGTGACCCGATGATGGAACCGGAAATGAGGTTCCGAAACGTCGCCAGTCAACAAAGATTAGATCGTACCCATTTCCACTGATTAGTTTGAACGATGTTGATGTCTTCTGATGAAAGGGAAGAATCCGCACCCAGCCAAACCGAAGACCGGATCGATGCATAATTGAAAATGGGAATCATTCAGATCTTTGTGAAACTGATAGTGTGAAGCAACAACTCGCGAACGCAACTCACGAAAAATCAACATATGAAACTGGCACTGCGCAAAAACCGTTCAAAACAGTCACTAGACACACAGACATTCCAATGCACCCCTAACAAATGTGATTAAAATTTATGCAATATATTTGGATTCATACCACACATTATCAAATTATTGTAATGCACAAATAAAAATATATACATCAATAAAGACTCATGTCAATTAAATATATACAAAATGCCATGGAATAATGATTCATTCTTATAATATTTTGAAACGGAAGAAATTTGAATTCAGATAAGCATGCACAATGTAACATTAAATAGTAAATCATTTAACCAATATACACATTCACAAATAATAATAATAATAATAATAATAATAATAATAGTAATAATAATAATAATAATAATAATAATAATAATAATAATACATTTATTGTAACGAAGCCCATCTGACCGATGCTTGGAAAGATCCAAGTACAAATCGAAAGCAGGATTATGTGTAGGTGAGGGAAAACATTGACTAGAAATTTTTTAGTAATAAAGATAGCTAAGATACCGATATTATGTATAGTGTTTTGAATGGAATAAAAAAGTTATTATAACCGTTTCTCTTTAATATATGTTACAAACTACATTTACCCTGTCCCTTTGCTTAATTACGAAAACGTATTTTCATGATCAATTATTTTAAATCATTAGGATAATGTGTTTTTCAAAGTATGGTACACAGCAATTAAAGAAGTATCTTAGACGGAGGCTCTACTCTAAGTGTTTTTGGTAATTTATTTTCAATTTTATAAATTCCGTAAAACGAATAGTTTTTACGCAAGATTACCCACCAAAGGAGGAATGATCGTCGATTGTCCGGGCCTAGTTCCTGCTCCATGGATCTTTGTATGGGAATTGTGTAGACTCACATTCACCGATTAAACCGGACTACTTTTATTCAGTAGCAGTCTCCTAAACTAAAACTGCTTGCAGTGATCAAAACTGTAGTCTGTTGGCATATATATATATATATATATATATATATATATATATATATATATATATATATATATATATATATATAGTTGTTGAGTGTGAGGGTTTTCATGTGCTAGGTATATGAATATATTGAGTTTAGTTACTGAGACAAATTCTTTGTTTAAAATAATTGGTGAGTCAAAAAATATATATAAAAATGGAACGGTTTCGGAATGAGGTTACCACATTTGCTTGAATCTGCTATTGTGAGTATTGTGCTGTGTATATATGTGACTATTGGCCTGATGATGGAACGGGAATTCGTGTTTCGAAACGTTGCCTGTAAACAAAGATTACGTAACACCGCATTTCCAATGATTATAATGAACTATGTTGAAGCCTTCGGATGGTAAGGACGAATACGCACCCAGCCTGATCGAAGACAAACAGATGCATAAGTGGAAAGGTTAATCAATCGGATCTTTGTGAAACTGTTAGTGCAAAGCTACAACCCGCGTACGCAAAACGCGTCATTGCAAAGTAAGAAGCTGGCACCTCGCAAAAATTCACAGGGTATTCTATTTTGTTCGACTGAAATTTTTTCATTGGATTACCAGTAGCGGATGCGTATTCAAAGATCGGTCTAGTCCAAATAACATCCAATTTTAGTTGTATATTATTCCATAACATGTTTCATATTATTAGCGCCAGTCGTTCCTTGGTGCAACCAACTTTCCTTTCAATACGTCTCAGACAGACTTCTGATGGCGCGTTTTTACCTTTCTCTTGACTGCCAAATATTAAACCACATAACTAAGCTAACATTGTTATCGTGAGCTATTGATAACAATTATTTAAATCGAGGTTGAGGTTTTGATATAAACTACTGTTTATATCAAAATCGAAACCTTTATTGTAATGTGAATTGCTAGTAGAGCAATAAAGTTTTTGACTGCCGTTCACATGTGTTAACAAAGGACTAGGGTTATAGAACTCACGCCTGACTAGTTTTTTTCACCTATTAAAACAAGAGACAATATTTGCGTTATAATTGATTGATCAACTTAAATTGGAAATTAGTCTTGTTTTGCTAAGTATGCATGAATAATTTTTATTTGATCACTAGAATTAAGTTCAATTCGTTTTTATAAACTTAAAAAGGCAAGTGCTTACAAAAGAAACGGCATATATACATTCATATAATCAAAGGCGCAAACCAGAACTGAAAAAAATTGTCGAAATGCGTTTTTGTTTTTTATCAAGTGTACTATATATGGATCAGATATACATAGCACGGTTAGAAGACTGTTTATTTCGCCAGAACTCAACTCAAAAGCATTATCTCAAAATTAACACAGTCAATTTTGAATGACAAGTGTGGATAAATTTAGCTAAAACGTATTTATTATACAACAGCTAACGGTAAGTATAAAATGCACCTACTGAGGCACACACGCACGCAAGCACGCACGCACGCGCGCGCGCCTGCAGGCTAAAAACACTATCTAAAGTTCAATTAATGGACAATCTTCTTGTGCCTATTTAGCTGAGCTTTAGGGACACTGCAATTAACAGCTTCCGCTGTGTGTAACCATGTTGCGACTCTAGCTTTGTAATTCATACGATACCTCGCCTGGTTTGGAGGTTCATCATTACAATTAAAATGTTGAGCTATTGCCGAAAATTTCTCAACTTTACCAGCTATGTCTTATTTGGAATGCGCTTGAATTCACCAGTTGGACCTACATTGCACGCCGAGAAATTGTGGTATTTATACAAAATGAGCGCTGTGGCTCAGCGAGACTTGTAGGTCGAAATGGATGATTACTATATAAGCCAAGTCAAGATCATTTTAGTCTGAATCCAGCTGGTAAAGGAGAAAGTTTTTATTAGTAGCAGAAGACATTTTTTGAAAACACACTAGAACCAAGTAGAATATCAGCAGATTTTTAAAGCAAGAAATAAAATGTATTACGCAAAGCGGAATCTATAATTTGTAATGCCCATAATCCAAAGAAAAATTAAGCAAATAAAATGTTAATAGGTGCGCTTTGTTTAATACGTAAATAGAGATATGTCGTAAAGTCCATCCCCTCCTCAACGTGGTACGACGGTGTCAACCATGTCTCGATGGCCGATCGTACATGGGCTAACGGGGCTATGGCGGTGGTGTCACCAGGGCGTGGTGGATTTCCGACCGGCAATCGGATCTCCTATAAAATACCACATGAGCCCGACGACGGCACCATGACTCGGCGTGTGTTCCCGCCACAAAGGGTTCAACAGCCACAGGATTACATGGACTCCTGGACAGTACCCCGTACTTCCGAATGGCGAATGAGCTCTCAACAGCCACCGGCAACCATGCAACTTACTGCTGCTTGCAGACTGCGCTTGGATGTGCAAAGGCTAGAGGTGCGTCCTCGATCAAAAAGCCGAGTGGTGAGGGGACACCACTTGTACCAAATTCCCAAGAAACTCCATGGAAATTGGAGCCGGCTTATCCTCCAAAAGGAGTCAGCCGCAGTAAAGTAAAGTAAGTCAGTACGTGTTACTGACGGTCGTTTTTCTATATTGTTCGTTGATAGGTTAATTACAGTGGGATTTGTTTCAAGTTCAAACTTGATTTAAAGAATTGCTACCAGCACCACCGTATTGCCTATATATATATATATATATATATATATATATATATATATATATATATATATATATATATATATATATATATATGTGTGTGTGTGTGTGTGTGTGTGCGTGTGTATGTGTGTGTGGAGAAAGCCACATAAAGTTCATTTCGCGACTGAATAGAAATTGTACCCACATTTCCAGTTAAGTACAATGAATGCGAGTCTACTAGAGGTTAGAGCTGTGTATCTAGCATTGTTTTCCATATATATTCATTGCGGTTTGATCCTCGCTAGTCAGTTTGCCGCCGTACTCTGATAATGGCTACGGCAAGTCGAAACGCGCAGTACGTGTGACTGGTGGTAGTTTTGCTACGTTGCTCTACGGATGATTAAGTATATAGCAATAATATTATTCATTCACAGAAAAATTATTATATTATTCTTTATAGGTAGAAGCAAGCTTGTGAAATTTAAACGGCAATTGATTTTTTTATTCAATTTAGAGCATGAAAGTGTTGTTTATAAATCATGCATGTTCAAATGTCAAGTATATACACTGCCTAACTCTTTTATATCATTTTTATTATTTGATGATTAAAAAATAGTACACAGAGGCACCGTTCATCAATGTCACAGAATACATAGCAACAATTGATTGGATTTATCAGCGCGCTGATCTCGAAGTGCTGTTAAATGGACGTTTTCGGCGTATTGACTGCATGCAAGATATTAATTTATGCGCGAAAAAAAATGTTAGTTTAATTTACCAAATTTGAAATTGTTGATTTATGGCACCTGTTTGGTATGAGTTGAATGATGTCATTCCCTTTCATGGCAAGAAAATAGGCTAAATTAGCCTATTTCACATATGAATGTCAACATTTTCCGCGTTTGCAGGCAAAAGCTCTAAAGTGAGTAATAGGGAAGGTGAGAGACGACGCTATGCGCCCACGTCTCTCTCGAATGTAATTTTGGTCATCGTGCTAGCAATAGGCGAAACCTGATTTATTTATTTATTTGTACCTAATAGAATTTCTTTTCATCGTTGCACAGGAAAGGTATACTATAAATGGTAATAATGCATTTCAATCAAATTTAATAAAATGTTTACAGGCTCATTCAGAATTTCTGTAAATTTGAAAACTACTACTGAAGATATATATTTATATACTAAAATTCTGTTTGGAAAGACGTTTTAGGCATACTCCAATGATGGCCATATAGACAGTTTCATTAATAATAATTATAATGATGACAAAATAATTTGCTTTAATCTTCATTTAACTCCTTGTTTAGCTCACTATTAGTTACATACAATGGGGAATAAACACAAGATTTGTATATGTTAAAGCTTATCATAAATACTATTATAAATCGCATTTATACTTTCGCATTTGCATTTGGCTCAAATCATTGCGAATTTCTATAATTTTTTGTTTGTTTTTCAAAAAATATTTTTTCTAACATTGTCTCAGAATGTGTCCTGTTTAAAACGTAAATGCAATTAAAATTGGTTTAATGAACATTGGTTGCGCGGGTGGGGATAACAATTACTATAATCAAGGTTACGACCTTTATATAAACACTTGAACCATTAAGTACATACATTTATCAGTTTAAACCATGAATTGTATAGCGTATAAAAGGAAATTCAACCAGTAGACCGATTTCGTTCTTATTGGGAACTCGTCATGTACACTCAAAAATTTGCCGCGAACAGTACATGATGAGCTCCCAATAATGTCGAAACCGGTCTACTGAATGAATTGCCTTTTCTACGCTATACAATTCGTAGTTTATACTAACAAATGTATGTACTTAATGGGCCATGTGTTTATATCAAGATCGCAACATTGATTAGAATAACTATAATTGGTTGGTTTTCATTCTTTTTTAGATAGAAGCTGCAATAAATTATGGCTATTGCTACGCAAAACGAGAGAATCAAGTCAATTCTGATTTTTCGTAATGTTTTCTAACAAGATCGCAAACTCCATAAACTTGTAATCCTATTTGAGCAGGTGCTTATTTCTAAGTAGAACACAATACTCAACTAAAAAATAATATTCGAAAATGAGTCACTGCACTTAGGGGATTGGCGGCACACTTGCTACTCAATAGCTGTTAAAGTAAATTACGAATATTTTGATAGTTTCTAATAATTTAACTGTAAAGAAGCATTTGGTTCTTCTTAAGTCATGTTAGGTAAGGTCTTATGTATATATTTTAATCATGCCGGAAAAGCCAATCATCGAAATTGATCCAAATGTCTTTATGGTAACGAAGGATATTTTATCCTTATATTCAATGTTGATACAAATGGTGTTCAAAATACGCATCATTTGAGTTAACAGAATGAAGATGAACAAGAATTTATTATACAAATGTTCGGAAACGTTAAACCAAAGCTTCAGTGCTAGCCAAATTAACTTCTAAATCGTACTGCTTCTATACCATTTTTCTATATAGGAGAAGAGGTGACAATTATAACTCAGTATTTGCTTACGAATAAGTGGAAGAAAACTTTATTTCAAGGAATTTATATCACGGTAAGAGGAAAATTCATTTAGACAAGCTCTTCATAGTTTCGACATTAAAGCTGCTATTTTTAGATATACTGTTGGTAGGCAGTGTAAAAACGTTTAGAATCAACGATTTTTAACTCCTTTTTTCTTAATCCAACCTCTTTACTGTTCATTTATAAAATATTATGTACTCACAACTTTCGTTTTTTGTACAAAAGCGTAATGCCCAACGAGACACGCTGAAGAGCTTTCGCAAAAGCCACGGCAATTTTCGCCAACTAAATATAACGTAAACCAACTTAACATCCAGGAGAAAAGTGAATGGCTTTAGTGCGTATAGTATTTTGGCTTAGGTAAAGAATGTGGTAGGTCCGTGGAATGAATGTCCTTATTCTGATCGCGTTTGCAGCCAATTTAGCTATTGTCTTGTTTTATTTTCTAGGAGCAAATCTCGTTTGAATAAATAGATCTTTGTGGCTATTAAACGAATTTGGATTTTTACGACTAAGTCTGTTTCAAAACTTTAAAAGATTTTAGAATAGCGTGTAAATTGCCTATGCGCTTCATATTTAGAAATGCCCCATTTATTTACAAATGCTTTGTGGTTTGTTGTATTTAATAGAGACTGGCATTCGCACTACACATATTTAGATTTTCAGTTATATCAGGACATAAATAAGAATAATTTTACAAACAGCTTATTGGATAACTAAAATATAATTGCTTATTAACGTTTTGTTGAATGACAACCCGCTTGCATATAATTTTGTACAGCACAAATGTGTAATGCGGCCGAATTCTAGGATAACAAAAGTAAATGCAAGCATTAAGAGTTAAACAATTTTTTACGCGAAGTCTTTGCTTCAAAGATTTTTGTGTAGAACTTGAAATAATCTTGCAATGTGCTGAACATTTCTTTTGGATATTTTTCTCTTCTGAAGCAATTAGCAAACTTGAATTCACTGGTAGAGTGGCGTGACTTGCCAGCCACACAATTTGCTATCTGTGATGTGGCGTTTGTTATCGAGCAACTTAAACAACAGCAATTAAAAAGAACACTTTCGTACAAATTTTTGGATAACAATGCTCTCGTCACTGCGTCATTCAAAAATCCGCAAAGGAATGAGTGCCGTTATGGACGAAAGCGTAAAAGTTGGCCTGTGCCACGGCGTGTAATGCTCATGACCGATAGTCCCGAAACAGCTACTTGGATGATAAATAATAATCGTCACATTGACTGGGTATACAATGAATTAATATCATATGCAGGAAAACAACACGAGACAAATGCGTCTGTGATGGGTACAGAATCTATCTCCCTTCTCCATATGATCTTTAATTTTGACGCCCTCGTTGGTACCGGCAGCTCCACTGTAAGTGAGCTATACAGATTGGTTTTCTTTACGTAATGTCTAATCTTACAAACAGTCCACATAATGGTGTGCACAAACAATATATGTAGCAGCTCATGGAGATTTTCAAGTCGCATTCAAAACTGTGCTTAGCTGCATTTGCTATTTTTTGAACATTTTGTACTGATATGTATTGTGGACTGATTTTCAATCTAAACGAGATTAGTTAATGAGAGGGAGCGAAATCGCTATGGTGGCAGTTTAAGTTTTTTTTAAAAATTCATATCATTGTTTTGCCTTTCTGAAGAATAAATAACCTACAAGCAATGTCGTTAAATGTTATAAAATAATCTTGCAAATATAGGAAAGCCCCAATCTTCTTGTATATGCATACAGATATACGCCTAAATATGGATCCAAACCATAGGCATTTATAGCATTGTTACTCAATAAACTACAGACAGTTGCAATATCTTCATAACTACTACTACTACTAATACTACTACTACTACTACTACTACTACTACTTCATCTACTACTACTACTACTTTTGAAATCACCATCACCACCTCTAGTACTACTATCCTACTACTGCTAATACTAATACGACTCATCATATTACTAGCGTAAAACGTTGATGCTTCACTGCAGGAAATCCGCTAAATTCATCGTTATTTGTGGGCTTCAGCTTCGTTGTTTTCTGCATTATGCTGCTTTGACCAGATTAACAATAAATTGCTCTTATTGTAGGTGAATAAATAACGGAAAATATGACAGTTCGTGAAATCAGCCAGGATACAGCAGTGGTGGAGTGCTTTTCACGTGTTTCCGCCAGTTAACTTTGTCTTCAGTAGTACGAAAATGGTTTGGCACAAAAATATATAACGATCCAAATTAGTTTTCTGTCTTGTATGTGCGTAGGATGCAGTGCTATTTTTGTGGTATTTACACGGATGTTATACACATCATTGGAGGCGTACCAGATGACTGGAACTCGCCTTAGCTATTGTCCATAAACTATTTGTAGACAACGGTTTTCGTTTTACGTTTCCTTGTTTCTTTTATCCTCCATTTTATCTATATTTTTTTTAAATTTTAACGTAATATATGCTCGCATTTGAATAAGATTGTTAAAAGAATGTTCTTTTTTCTTTTTTCTAGCGAAAAATTAAAATATAGTCTGTGTACATTATTTTCACGTGAATAACGAAATAATGCCTATGTAGAGGAAAATAAAAATAATAATCCTTATGCAATTTGTACCGAAACCGTTTGACTTTTCAAACCTGATTATTCTTAGCTAACTTTTAACTTAAACGCGTATTATTTTAACCCTCTAATTTTTGAGTGATTGGAAACTTTACACGATTCAGAAGTGGAAGCCAAATTATTTCAAGCACCAATTGTAACAATTCCTCGGTTAACTTTTATCATGCGTGGCCATAATTGCTTTATCAGATAAAAAAAAACATTTCTTTCTCATAATCTCCTCAAGTATCTACTAATGAACATATATTTATATATATTGGAAATTAAAACAAGATAGAAATTTGTGAATATAGAGAGAGTGTGAAAAATAGAAACCAATCAATTGCGTGCGTCACATCCAGTTTATACTCGATGCCTGTACATGCTTCTTCTGCTTGCATAAATCCGGCTGCAGTTTTTTATCCGTAAGGCTTCGTATGTGGCTAGCTCCCATTTTGTTTGTGCATTTAGTAATTACTTTGAATGCTACCTCTGGAGAACATACGTGCGATGTTTCGATGATGTGCTGCGTTGTGTTCTCCAGATGTAGCATTCAAAAGAATTTCTAAATGCAATAACAAAAGGAAGCTAGCCACATACGAAGCCTTATGGATAAACAAATTGCAGCCGGACTTATGAAAGCAGGAGAAACATGTACAGGCATTGAGCTTGAACTGGATGTGACGCACGCAATTGATTTGTTTCCCTTTTTCACTCTCTCTATGATAACATATTTCTATCTTGCTTTGCTCTCCAATTTATATATAAAGATATGTTCATTAGTAGATACTTGAGGAGATTATGAGAAAGAAATGTTTTTGGATTTTATAAAATATATTTTTTGTTTTGTATATAGGAAGGGTACAAATGAATTTTATTAAAGCTGCATTTCATAAGAATATATATATATATATATGTATATATGTATATATATATATATATATATATATATATATATAATACAATTAAGCAATCATTGAATGAGCGGGTTTTAGTAAAAACATTTCAAATCAAGTTTACGAGCTCATTAAACCAGCCAATGTTAACGTTTATGATTGTATCGAAATTGCAGCTGACATTTACAGTCATGTTCATGTTTATGCGAATCTAATAGATGTGATAGCCGTTTATCTAATTTTTGTTTCCATATATATATATATATGTATTGGTAGAGAGACTCGTTGGTTTATTTGCTGTCGTATTCTGATGATGATCATGAAGGCCGAATCGCGTCAGTACGTGGACTGACTGAAGTTTCATATTGTTTCGACGACTAGTTAGATGCAATGGAATTGATGATTACTTTATTCTCTCAAACTTAATTCAAAGAAAATTTTTTACCATGTCCGCAAAGCGTAATATACAATTGCATTTATATTAGTTTTCCGCAACGAACAGTATCCAATTGTCTCGATCGCTTCATTTTTTATTTGTATCACGCAAAACTATTAGTGTCTTGTTGCATATTCACACCTTAACTATTAAGTAATAGATTTCTGCAGAAACGCAATTATTACTAACGACCGTTTTATTTAATCCTATTTCATGGAGTTATACGTGCATTGGAGAATAACTAGAAGAAATTTAAAATTGAGTGACAAAAGAACGATGTTTGCTAGCAGAATAAAACTTCTGTTTACTACAATCACGCGCGTTACATTTGATCGTTCGACGAACGATAAAAAACATCTGTGATCGTTTTTGTCTTTAGTTGCCTGGAAAGTGTGTAACTTTATTTTTCAATGTCACTACTTCAAATTGGCTTTTCGGCAATAATCTACGAACAAGTATGCATAATAAACTTTTTCAGTGGTATTATACTTTAACTGCCGAAAAACAACGAAGATATGCACGTTCTTTAAATCAAGTTTGCGAGCTTGAAGTAAGCACCAATCCCATTGTATTTAACCAGTCGTCGAACAACATAACAAAACTACAATACAATGGGACTGGTGTTTACTTAAAGCTCGCAAACTTGATTCAAAGAATTGTTACCACCACCCGTGCAATCAATTATTGTACAATTGGATTACCGTTATAAGATATGCACATTAATTATTAATCTATTCGTAAAGCATTGACATGCATATGTGCCTGCTGAAGTCCAAATTTTGGAAACCGTAGTTTTATGTGTACATTTTATCCACAACGCCGTTATTGTTACTTTTTGATCAGAACTGATGCTTATACAATATTCTTGGAATCAAGTTTGCAAGTTTAAAGTAAACACCAATGGAATTGTTTTTAACCAGTCGTCGAACAACATAGCAAGACTAAAGACAGTCACACGTGGCGTCGCGTTTCGACCTTCCCTTGATCATCATTGGATTACGAGGGCAAATTGACTATCGAGGATCACGTCGCAATGCATACATATGGAAAGCAACTTTAGCTATGCGGCTCTCACTTCTGGTACTTTACTTACGCTTATATACCCTTTGTAAAGGGAGAATTGTTTGAATTGTAATTTGATTTTGAGGCGATGTTTTCTCTTAAATGCAGTATTAAATTTCAGTCTGTAAAAAGTTAGTCATCAGGATATAAACTTTGATGCCAAAAAAGTGTTCCTATATGATATACATAATCTACGTATTGCTATCATCGAGTTTTTAGATTTGATTTACTAGATTATTATGCATTTATGATTTATTCAGTTTTACAGGCGCATGGCGGAGCTTTTCTTCTCAAATATAGCATCCAGGCAAGAAACGGCGGCTGCTTACCACAGTCTGGATGACGAATTGATTTTTGCAACGCAACATGTGCCCGGCGTTCAACCAATGCTAGTTTATAATTTTCCCGATACGACGACGCGTAAGACACTTTTCCCTGGTCAGCTATGTTTTGGGGGCTACGGAACGGCTCCAGGCTACCAAACTTTTAAAGTCACAAGAACACAAGCAAAAATATCAAATAATGCCAGTGGACTGATTTTTAATAATTTTATTGTCGATTCTCAATGGATAAAGTCCAAATATTCCTACCATTTGACACCAATAATCGGCTTTCAAGACAGAAAATTTTGGTTAAACAATTATTTTAGCACGTGTTCTGCCTGGCAACGACGTCAATTGAAATCAGGTTTGTTTTAAAAAAACAGTGGTTTTTTTCTCTAACGAAGCGTGTGATTTGATGTTTTAATATTTAACGAATCCGCTTCCATTTTTTTACTGATCGATATGTAATGAGTCATGATGTATCAGCATCAAAAGCGACTTTCATTCACGAATGAATGGTTATATCTAATAGTGTACTCTTTTGTCTTCGTTTTCACAGATCCGAAAGATTTTATTATTATTATTCTTAGTAGTAGTATTTCTATTATTTTTTATTACAGATTATCAATTATTATTGTTTATTATTATTATTATTATTATTATTATTATTATTATTATTATTATTATTATTATTATTATTATTATTCATTATTTCTTATTATATTTGTTAATTTTATATTTTTATTAAGATTATTAATAGTAGTAGGTTTATTAATTCACAATTATTATTAATAATAATTTATTATTATTTTATTTTTATTAATATTAATTATTATTACGATTGGTATTGTTGTGATTGTCAGTATTATTAATATTAATATTTTTATTATTAATATAGCTATTGTTTTATTATTACCACTACTACTATTACTATTTTTTGTTCTTGTTGTTGTTTTTGTTGGGATTGTTCTCGTTTTGAGTAGTAATTGTAATATTTGTAGTAGTCGAAGATAAAAAATTAGTATCAGCGGCAGTGGTCGTTCTTCTCGTAGTAGCAATAGTGATAATATCAACTGCAGTAACAGTAGTACTATATCAGAAGTAGAGCAGCTTTATATGAGAAAAGGTAAATATAGAAATGCTTTGAGAAACAGTTGGTCGCTTAACAATGTTTTACACATTCAAATAAAAAACGATTAATAATGTCTTCAAAAAACAGAATTTGTCATTTCTAATCAATATTTATTCTGTTTCGCCTCCGCAAATATGCCATAATCGGAGAAAATACGTTTGAAAGTTTTTTTGAAGTCACAAACATTACGTGTTTTAAGCTGTTGCCTTACTTAAATAAGTCATTAAATTAATGTTAGTCATGAAGACTATTTTAATATAATTGAATAAAAATATACAGCCAACATTTTATGCTTGTGCAATATGTGCAATCCGGCTAGTCGAGAGAACCGCATTTTTGGTTTTCCATACATTGGATATGTGTTGCAGATTGATCCTCATATGTCAGTTTGTTTTTGTGCTGTGACGATGACGATGAAAAGTCTAAACGCGTCAGTACGTGTGACTATCGATAATATTGCTATGTTGTGCGACGACTGGTTAAATACAATTGGATTGGTGTTTACTTCATATACGCAAACTTGATTTCAATCGATTTCAATATATATGCATTGC
>JAQBSW010007806.1:0-38267 GCA_029291075.1 Eudiplozoon nipponicum | reverse complement strand
TGCGTGTCCCTGCCTGTATTTTTAAATTGATTGAAACATGCATCGTTATTTGTTTATACCTTACATTGATTGGGTATATATATATAACACATGTGTTTAACTTATCTACATAGTTGGCATTTTTTTACCCCTTAATTTTCCCATTAATCCATTGAATAATGCTATTTTTCATTCTCATTCATCAGATTTATCAATGCAGGCTTGACTAAGAATGGAAAAATATTCTGATATTATTATCTTTTTTGATAGTATACTGAACAGGAGCAGTAAATGTGGTAATACTCTTTACCAGAGAAAAAACTGTTAACTTAAATTTAAACTCTTTGATCCCGATAAAACAAGGCAATTTGCAAGCGGCAACAGTAAATTATTCTATAACTGGTATTGTTCAATAGCACAGCCATGTATTCAAATTTCATGTTGGCTCATGATAAGGGTTACATTCATCCTCCCTGATGATTAAATTTAACTTCGAAGACTCCACGAAGGATTGTTACAGAGGTCATTCCTCCGAACATTATGTAAGAAATTGCAAGGGAAAAGCGATTGGCAGTATTACCTTCTTCAAACTGGGATAGAATTTACTAACTAACTAAGATTTCCAATCTGTTTTGCAACTGGTCCAGAACATAATTTTTTAATGTGTCATATTGTCACGATATTACAAATGGTTCTCTATGGTTGATTCTGATTGCAGCGGTTTTGAAATACTATTTGTGTTTTCAGATTAGACAAGTGGTCGGAATGATCTATGAAAGTCAGCTTAAGAAGGCATACAATTCGAAAGCGGATTTAAAGCAGGCAATATTTCAATTCGTTGAAGAATTTGTAAGTAGTATTTAGAGTTTTCCACACAATGTTACAATTTTGATTTTCTGAATAAAATTATGCATATTAAACAAAGAAGTCCTCTCTTTTGTGTAAAATACGTCGTTGGACGTGCTTCTTTGTATTTGGGAATAATTTGATTGGAATTTGAGACAAAAGTATTTGCAAAATTACTAATTAATATTCTAAATAAACAACGAGATAATTTTCATTCAAACAATATAAATTTCAAGTATTTATCTATTGAGCTAGATTCTGTTTTACTTTGAAGTCGTCAGTATTTCTATTATTATCTGGCAATCTACTACAAGAATTTATCTTAATCAGGATATATGTTGCCTGTTTGCTAAGCTGGTAGGTTGTTGGTAAATATATATGAATGAAAAATAAACAAATATAATTATAACTAGGATTCAAAATGTCTAGCCTGTATTTATACTGTAATATTGCATGATTTAAGGCGCATATTTTGAATTTCCATTCAAAAAATTCTACAGCTACTCTTTTGGAAATATATAAGTAATTTCTATTTTATATAGGTTATCCAATTTATTACAGTCGGTGTTGAAATCTCAAGCTTGTATGCGTAGTCTTTTAAATAGCTTTGTAATGCAGTACAGAAACCTGCCTTCGTTCAAATTGAAGTAATATTGATTCAAAAGATTGTATAAATGGAAGGAGACCATTGACCAGTCATTCCTATTATTGAGGAAATGACATGATAAGTAATTGAAGTAAATTAGCCATCTTTGTACTTCCTTATATTTTATCTTATAGAGTAATTTAAATATTGATAATTAGCAGCTTCTCTATGTTTATTGTACAAATTACAGATTTTTTCACATATTTGGCTTGTTAGTTCGTATGTGAATTACGTGAACCATTTTATATTTATATAATTCCACTGGAATTTTTAATTGAACGCCAAGAGGAAGCATGAATTGTTATTTTTCGTGCCTACGCGAGCGTAAATTCATTGCACAAACGACGCAACGAGAACGCCTAGTCAAAATTTACAGATGAAAGGTTGTTTAATAATTATAATATCATTGGTAAATTTGAATATTAAAGCGCTAAACAAACTGATATTTTATTGCGTCTTCAATATAAGGTACTGAACGTAAGACGTATTACAAAATTTTTTTTTTGATAAAGTATATATTTGATACGATTACTTTTTTTGTTCTTCAAATAATGATGATTTATTATTGAGTTTTTTTTGTCATTCCTTTCTTGTGTAGAAGCTCCAGCCATATTTTATAATGAGAGTCCTATAGCCGCCATGTCAGTTCAGTCAAAGTGTGCTTAAATGATTCTCATAAGCTAGTTTTCTCTACCATATATGTTTAGCCTATACCTCAAATACCTGGAAAAAATTATCAGTTTTCAATTTAAAATTAGCTTCCATGTTAATCACACTTAAATATTTATTTGATTATAGAAGTAAAACTTTCTAATTAAAATCAAATCACACAGTTTCAAAATACAGAAACTTAGAAATACGTACATTACGAAAGTATATATCCAACAAAGTATTTGAATCAACTGTGTTGTATAAGTTAAATGAATATTAAGAAAAAACCATATTGGTTTATTTCAGCCACATGGTTTAAATTTGTCAAAATGTGGTACATTATTTTGTTCAGAAGAAATATCTTCATCTGCATACAGCTCTTCTAAAAAAAGTCGCCTTGTTTTCGAAGTAATCCTTGGTCTTCGGTGGCGTTGAAATATTCCTAAGCGCGTTTTGCACACTGATGCATCTGTCGTCAACGTTATGCCCTGTTCATTTGTCAATGGTATGGCCAAAACTTCTGACATTAATGGAATGCAATGATCGTGTAGCTCGGTTGAGCATGACGTCGATGACTTCAACAACGCGTTCTTTGAAAATTGCCAGTTTGGCACTTGTGCCTGTTTAGTCGGATTGCGCAACTCAGTTTCGTCCATGCGGCGATTGTCATTCAACACATCTAGTCCTTTCAATTTTATAGTCAACCCAGATAAACTGGAGCATACAACGATTTAAAGTAACGCAATCCTTTTGGTTATTTACTTTTATGACGACATTTTTGTCAGTCATCTTATTGACCATATAAGGTCTTTTGTGAAATGGAATCAGTTAGTTCTTCATAATTTCATTAATAACAAAAATATGCGAGGTTGGTATTAGATCGGAGGACACATAGCAATTATTTTTTACTTTTCTAGTCTTTGTTGGAGCTAAACGACACATCTTATTTCTAAGTGCTCCTACAAACTAATCTATATAGCTAGAAGCCCAATGAAAAATATTTGTTATGTCAACTACAAGATCTACAGACAAACTTAATGGTTCTCCTTATAGAAATTCTGCTAAGGCAGCTCCAGATTTTGCTTCATTTCTGCTGCACATGGCAAGTTATGCTATAGGAAGAGCGTGTGCCAAGCTTGTTTTACTAGTACATCTCAACGCAGCTTCCCGTTCACGAAACAGCCATTTAACCATCTATTATACAATACATTTATTTTCATGATTATGAGAGATTTTATCAAAATCCCCATCATAACTTGACTACGGCGACCACTAATTACTCTTAAATGAACACCATAACGCGAACCAAATTCTGTAGGAAAGCAACCAGTTCTTGTGTTGTCATATGCTTTAGAATCGCTACTTGAAAAATGCGACTAAAATTATTAACTATTGTTAGCGATGACTTTTGACCGTCAAATTCCTACATATTGACAATGTCCAAATGTGCATGTCTGAAACATCCTGCTGGTTTCCCAATATTCCGCATCTCGGTTCTAGTATATCTCCACACCTTACAGGTTTGCGCTTGGCACAAACTCTTACCCAATCCCGTATATCTTTAGATATATTCGGCTATATGTATCTAACAGTAATTTGTCCAAATGTGGTTTTTGTGAATAGATTTGCCAAATCGTGTAGAGGTTGATGTATTTTGGCGCGTAACTCCAACGCCACATATGGTCGCGTTTGATCACTTGACATTTAAAATAACAAAATGTTGCCCCTAGGGTCTTGCGAAAATAGTTGGGTTCCTTAGCGAATATTAACGTTGAATGATCCTATACTTGCGCTTCATCGATTTGATTGATTAGGTTCTTAGGAAAATCATTTAGATTCTACAATGAAACTTGACATATAAGCTCGATGTATGCTTCATTCGGTTTGCTAAGTGCCTCTGCCACCACATTCTCTGTACCAGCAATATATGAGTCAGTACTTTTGAATTATGCTAATCTGGTAATCAGTGACTTCACCCTGCAAGTGTAATTAAGCCATCCCAATTATATGTTCCTTGTCATCAGCTATTATAAAATTCCACTTAAAGGAAGATTTCTCAATTAGATATACCGATAGTTCTTTTATTCCCATATGTTCTATCGGACTACCATTTGGCGGCCCATATATGATAATCAAATATGGGGCTATCTGCTTCCACTACAACTGAAATAACTATTCTTATTTCTGCACCAGTGTCTATATAACCCTCTAGACCAGTAAATTCATCTCTATTAATGAATTAATTGCTGGATAATTCGGCAACGTTTCCCAGATCTCTGTTTCATTGCTCTTCCCTTTTGTAGCATTTTCCACTTTGCCTTAAGTATACCTTTTAGAGTTACATCAGCGAGCCTTAACAATGGAACCGACGTATGGTTCTTACTATCTGGAGATTTATGCTTTTTCCGGTGAGGAATTTCCCGTACTGCTTTTGTGCTTCATTTCCACGTGAGTGCACCTAAACACGAGTATATTCAGTTTTATCCTTAGAAATTGAAAATTAGTCTATATTCACAGTCTGCCTTAAACCATCCGTGCACTAGTGACTCCCTCGACGCCTAAATTGCTATACTCAATTTGCAACTGCGTAATAGTTCTCGCCATATCCCTTATACTGCAATTCTTATTCACAACTTCTCTGCTTAAGTAGGCAAATGTTTCTGTTATGTCAGGATATTTTATGTATCGTATCTGCTTGGCTGAACCATGCCTGAATCTGCTGTCACGTCATGAACCTGTGATTTCTGCTGTTTATAAACACCGACTAATCCTCTAAATTTATTTGATCAATCAACATTTATTGTTTTAGAAACCTCAAAGGTGCATCTAATGCTGGCTGGTAGCGCATATGTAAAATTGATATTCAAGACTATCTCTGGATATATTCAATCCGGAAGCTTTTGTACAATGCCGTCATAAAATACTGATAGAAGTTGATGCCTCATTTTCTCTAGGCGCAATACTTTACACATTTGTACCATGTTTCGAGGATAATGTCTCTATCAAATTTCGGCCAAATCAAAGACGTAGTTTGGTTTTTTTAACATTTCTGATTAAAAAATAATCTTAGGTGATTCCAAAATTCTCTGGAAATGTCACAAATGCTGTGATAAATTTCTTCATGGGATTCACAATTAAGTAAGCTTAAAATAGTATTCAGGCATCACCCAACTAAACTGAAGGCTTTAGAGCGTATAAGTTGGTAAACTGATAATTTTGTGGACTGGCGCGGTCGCCTTATATTGTAGAGGCTCAAGCTTTATTATTTAATAAGAGCCCTATAGATGCAAAGTCAAATTCAGTCTTTGTGTGCCAGGTATAATAGTTTTCTCTTCCATATCTGTTGAGCTCATTCCTACAGTACCTTGAACAAAATTATCAGCATCTTTACATTAAAGATATAATTCCTCTTGAATGTATATTTGATTAATCTTATATAAGGCAAAATATTGTGTACTTTATACACAATACCTCCTGAGTGTATAACTAAGCAAAAGTTTAGACGCAAAAAACTGAATTATTAAATTACCTGTTTTGGAACGATCCTAATTAGATTTGAAAGGCTATTTTGTAAACATCAAAATTTCTAAAACCAAACTGAGAAATAAAATGGCAAATGAATCTTCTAATAGAAAATTACGTTAGACAGTAACAGAATACAGAAAATTCCAATAACGCATTATTCGATAGCAGATATCCTCCAAACCATTTAAAGAAAGTATGTTCTAGCAATAAAAAGAATAATTTAAAAAAATCCATTTGTTTTAATAAACTACGTGCTTTAAATTTATCAATAGGTTTTACTTTAAATTGGACCGAGGGAATTTCTTCCTCTACACTTTGGTGGGCATAGGTCATGGTGCGATTTGTTTTTTATGAATAAATAATGAAAATATCGCGAAAAGGATCAGCTGGTTTTTTTAAATTTTACTTCGATTGCTTTGGTCTTGGTTATGAAAAGTACAAGCTGTAATGTTAATGTGTTACTTAAGTAATCATCTATATTTTAACTAAATCATTTCTTTCTTAAATCAATCTATGGTCAAACTATATGACTAATTGTCCCGATATTTTTATTTTTAATTTTCAGTATAATTTAACGCAGACAGGTATCAGCTTTTAAGGAATATCTGTAAATGTACCTCATAATTGAAAAACTATTCACAGTTCACTATGTTTCACCCTTGAATATGCCGATTTGCTGCTTTCTATATCGACTTTTTTATTAATTGTTCACTCTAGGACAAATATAAATTTAATTAATATTTTTTATTAAAAACAGGGAAATTGCTGTGGATATAACAACATTTTGGATTATAACAGTTTGAGTAAGTTATTTTTACTGCTATTATGTAACAAATATTTAATTCTATATATCAAAATAAAGCAAAACGTTTTATCTGTTTACAGCTTAAAGCAATATTGCTGCCATAAACAAATTTTACCTCTCTTTAATCGTTGTTTGTACTCCTTAAAGATTTTTAACATTTTGACTTCATTTCATTACTCTGCTACCAAAATTTGTAGACTGGAGTGATAATCTTGTCGCAGCAAATAAATAAGTATATATGATTTACTGTCCATTACCGCCACTTATTATTAATCATGCAGTTGCTCTTGTTACTATTTTGACGATATTTGTTACCATTATTAACATATGAAAAACAAAAAAAATTGTTGTTCCTTGCGCAGTGCTACTGATACTCTTTTTCTACCGCATTTTGCTTGTGTGGGATAATTTATAGTACTCGCTAGTTAGTAAAATCTTGAATCCATTACACTAAGTGTTTTGCATTTAATGTTGTGTTCTCACTTTTCCCTTCATTGTCTAAAATTAATGTTAAAGCCAGATTTCCCGATTTTTTTTGAATTTTTGGGACTTCATTTCCATTCACATCGTCAGGGTTTGCACCATAATAACAGGAAAATAAAACAAATTTCGACATTTTAGTTATTCTTCTTCAATAAAGACCTGCTTATATTTATTTTATTTATACACAAAAATATCTACACCATTTCCCAAGAACAAAACATCCTATACACGCATATGTTTACTTTAATCTGAAGTGACATTTATAGTGTAACTGTAAGCAAGGCATATGTTTTGACATTCACTCTATCTGCGATGCCTCGGTTATTTTACTTACTTTTCCGTTCGCGTAGAAAGATGAACAACTTTTTTTATATTTAATAATATTGCAGTAATTGTCAAATTAATGGTTTATCTAATTTGATCCTATTTGCAATAAGTTAAAGAGAGAGATTAATAAAACTGAAAATATATAGCAGTCTTCTATTGTTTGGATATATATAAACAAACCATGGTTTTTTAACCTTTCAGTACTACTATTCACCCTAAGTATATAGTAGTATATCTACTGTATATATATTTTTATATAACTATACTCACATTTTATACGAATAAATAAAATCTATGCATTTAAAGATCTTTTCATATATATATATATATATATATATATATATATATATATATATATATATATATATATATATATAGTTTATCCATACCAAGATATAAGCAACCATGTGAATTTCACTCACATCTTATATAAGAATCTAAATATTCATTCTTCCATATAATGCAATTTCTATAATCTACCACATCAGTTGGCCCAACATCTTATAGGAATAACTATTATCTTTCATATATATGTCCATTTTATGTAATAAAAAGGAAAAGGCAGATCTTGTTCTAGTTTTTTCTGTAATATGTTAATATTTTCTTGTATTTTCAATTTTTTCAATAATTTATTTTAATGGACAGAAAGTGTCTATTTCAAAGCATCTCTTGCACTATATAGCTGAAATGATAGTTTTAATCCAAACCAATTAGGCACAATATTAAAATTTAAGTATAATTTCGAGGACGAGGTATTTTTCACTTAAAAATTAATTGATTGCGCAGCATTTTCCACTAGCCTTACAATTTGTATTTCTCTCGATTTTCGTTGTTTGAACTGATCGATCACTGCCCGTCTTATTTCTTTCTTAATTAATGCATAAACGCTGTTATACGTAGTGCAGTGCTGTTGATATTTGTTTTTTTTTGTTGCGCCTTTTGCCTTTGCGGAACAACTAATAGCACACGCAGGTTGGTAAAATTTTAAATCATTTACATTTCTAGGCGTATAGTTGGTGTTTGGCATTGATTGGTGCGGTCTCACTTGTCTTTTCACTATGAAGCCACCCTTTAGCTGCTTGTCTGGAAATGATGTTGAAACCAGATTTCACAAATTTATTCCTAACTCTTGGGATACCACTTCCAGTCCCATATTTAGGGTTGGCACCAAAATCCGGGCAAACAGCTACTTGTGGCAAATATTTCATTCTACTTTAAGACATATCTTTTTAGATTTATTTTAATTCCTTAAATGTTTTTTTAACGTTTTCCCTAATATACTGCCTTCAAACCCATTCCCTTATACACATGTGTACACACAAAATTATCCATCTGATTCTCCAAGCACACAACATTCTTTACACCCATATGTAAACCTGAAGTGACGTTTATAGAATAATTATATGGATTTACATACCCAAAAGTCCGTGATGTCTCGATTATTTCATTTAATTTTCCGGGCGGAAAAAAGATCAACGATTAAAAATTATTTAATCATATTGCAGTTATTGTCAAATTCCCCGTTTAACTAATTTAATCTTGTGTAGGATTGTTTATAGAGAGAGGTTAGTAAAATTGTTGAAAGGATACAGTTATATTCTATTGTTTGGACAAGACCGAATACGGAGCCAACACTACCGAATAATATCTCAACTAAATATACGTTTTTACTCATATATTTTATCAATTAGTTTTTTCCCATTTAATTATTTGTGTGTATACCATGGAAATAAATATTTTATAAAAAAATACATTTAAGAAACTATGTGGGTTCCTACCAATCACCTTGGATATGTTATATATATTTGTATTACTTTAACTAAATTTTTAATAATTAAATTACATTATCAACCTTTTATTTCCACATCTTAAATATAAATACTCATTTATATATACGTCTACACACCGTTTTTATGCATATATAGATAATAGTAAGAGCAACCATGTGTGTTCTAACCACATCTTTTATAATTTATTTTCTATCCATCAAATAAATGTATATTTGTACATGCAAACACCGTATATACTCTGATTGTCATACAACCAACTATGTGAGGCCCTCAATAGTTAAATTATATCGGTCAGAACATATTTGTTATTATTTAATTATCTTTATATATATATATATATATATATATATATATATATATATATATATATATATATATATAGTGTGTGTGTGTTGTCCATAAGCAAACAGTGTGCTCTTTGAACCGCATTTTCACATTGAGTATATAAAATACCGGCGTTACATATATTTGTTAAATTTACTTTTACGCATATTTTAAATTAATTCATATATATATATATACTGTATACACGTCTAGTCAAAATATATACCATTTAAATCATAATTACCCTATAAACAACAATGTGAGTTTTGTTTACATTATAAGTAAGAATCTAAATATTTTCCACAATCATAGTTTATATTTCTAAAACAGCACTAAGGCAACCACGTGAGTTCGCCACACAACCTATATTAATATACAGAATCATTCATATGTTTGACTTTAAACAATATATCTATATAAATATATACGCATATTTATATTGCATATTTAGGTAAACATATAAGAAACCATGTGATATAAATTGATAATTTTCATTCATAAATATGTTTACGTACGCGCTATATATAATCTGCATTTCTCAATAAACATATGATTAAAAATATGCAATTTCCCCAGATATTATTTAAATAATTACATATTGATCCATCAATAAATTTATAAATAAATTATTATATATATACATATATATGTGTAAAATCGATTTTATTTATATTATTTATTATGTTATTTTCCCGAGTTCACACAAATCACTTTAATTATAGTATATCAGCCAAATTAGCTTCTTTTATCTACATCTAAATTGATCAGTTTACTGCCTCAAATTAATTGACACAATTAATTAACGAAAATCGCATGATTGCTGCATAAAAATACAGGAGAAGCTGAACATCAGATCAATTCTATGTCGCGCAACTGTTTAAATACCATAGAGTCGGTGTTTTTATTAATTTTACAATTTTGAATTAATAACTGGACTAAACGAACATTATGCTCAGTTCGGAAATCTCAAAATTAACTGGCTTCTATTCCCAGTATTTGCACGATTTACTATTAAAAGCGTTTCTCCTTTATAAGATATATAATTTATAGGAATGAACGAGAATGGATATTATAATAAAGAAATAATGTATATATACTTAAATTTAATTACCTACTTTGACAAGATATCATTGACAATATCATGCCGGTAGTAATTTAACACTTTATTAAGCAGGAACTACAATTCCTCAAGTAACGAGTTTTATCGTGTTGGCAAATTCATCAATTTTACATCTATCTAACAAGACAGGGAAATTTAATGGGAAAAAAGAGGCCTTATAAACCCTAAATAAATGCAAAACAGGCATTGGCTTTAGATGATTATTTCCTGGTGATTGCATTTAGTGCAAGTTTAGTCTCGTGCAGTGATAGAGTGGCTCAGATATTCTTGTTCGGAGGATTAATCGCAAAACTTCAAAATAAATGTGACACGATTTGCACTTGAGTCGCGGCGTTTTTGGCAAAAACTTTATGTGCGCCAAATAAGGATGGAAACGGTCTACTTTATAAATTTTACTTGCTATCTTATGCATTTGGTCCTTTCATCACATGATTGGAGAAGATATTGATTTTAGACTTAGTAGTACGCAAAAAATTCGCCATATACAATGTGAATATAGGATTAGTTCTGTCCTCAATAGGAAAAAGATTCATATGTTTATAAAACTAGTAGTTTATCTTAGATAGTGATCGAGGCAATTTAAATTTAATTGTAACGTTGAGGACTTGACAGTTATTTTCTACCTCATCATTTTAATTTTGTGATGATGTTAGACATTGTAAATCAATTTTACTGTTTTTTTACATTTATTTTAGAAACCCCAGTCAGCTGTTGTGCAGATAGGCCGCTGCCGTTGTCGATGCATACATGCACAAAGCACAATAAAAATGTATATTATTTACAAAATATTATTTTTTCTGTGTTATGACAAATAGAAAGAGCTACAAATCCTATCCCATCAGTTCATAATAAGAGTATTTTTCAAGTGATTTATATTTAGCTTGCTGCTTTTAAGGAATTTAGCTGCAATCTCCATTTCTGCAGCACATTCCTCAGTTAATTATTTTAATCTTTACTAATGTATGTATAAATTGGGACGCCTATTTTCCTCAAGTTCGTAATCTTCATCAATAGTTACCACTCTGTCGCAAGCAAATTTTGTTTTTTTTACATTTATTTTCAATTTATTACCACTTCATCTGTTTGTGTGATATATGTTTCGTAATGGCGTGTTGGAGGTGGTTAAGATGAAATTCGTGTCTAAATATATTACATATACACTGCAATTAAAGGATTGTCCAACGAAGTTGGTATATAATTGAAAGCTGGGCGTGGTGACGGCAGTGTGGTGCATTGGTAAAAACAACAGATCCCGAAAAAGATGTGCTCCGGTATGAGCCTTTACGTGACAACATTTGACAGTATGTAAACAGATCACAATAGAAAAGATATCTTCTTTAAATTAGAATTTTAACTTTGAAGTAAACCCTACTAGAAATGTATTTAACCAGTCGTCCAATGACATAGCAAAACAACCGGTAGTATTACTATTTTGTCCATGTTCGGTTAAATATAAAAATTGGATTAGAATTTATTTAAAGAATTGTCACCATTAATCACACAAATAAAAGTCAAATTTCTAGAAATAACTACAGCCAGAATGTACAATACTTTTGGTGCGATTTATCTAAACAAATTATCACAATTTCCCTATTAAACGCGGGATGATTTTTTAAGAGGCACAAATAATTCAATAATCTCATAGTTGTATATAATGCTGAATATGATATTAAGTAATAAATTTTATTATATTACATAAAAAAATAAATAAAGAACACAAACTAAAAATAACAAAACCGAAAAATTTAATGAATTATATGTATTTGGTGCCTATAATGCAATTGCTAAAGGTTTACTAAAATTTTCTTGTGCAGTATTTGAAACAAATAATTTTTCTTCTTCTTTACGCCACTCCTCCTATACAACACCAATATAGTTCAATTTATTTAATATTTAGTTATACAAAATCTTGATTTATCATTTTATATCAGATATCATGTTAATTATCTATCAATAATACCGTGAAATTATGATGACAGCATGTGTTTATGTGCCTTTTGTCAAAATATACTGAAATAAGCATAAGTTGAAGATTAAATTCATTAAGCAGAACAGTTTTGCTCTTTTTAGGCAATGATTACATACGTTCCTCAATTTCCAATGCCCTTACCGCCATTGGTTTAACGAAAAGCTCTATCTTTTCTCTAATTATTTGATACAACTGAAGACCACCTGATAAATATAGCACCAGTTCTTTAAACAAGTACTTTAAATGTCGAAGGATTAGGCCAGAGATTCCTGATTATTTCGTTTTCATTATGACGTGATTGTGCTCCCTTAGTACATATACATTTAAATACTGCAGATCTCTTGATTAAGCCTGAATGCGACTTGTTTTGAATTGCCGTGTCGGGTTCATCCTTCATAATAGGTTTCATAGCTGTGAAGAGTGCTGATAGCAAAATTTATAATGTTCATTAAGCTCTAATTAATAGATGGGTTTCTATTATTAGTCAATTTTATTCCCCAACATTTTTTTGAAATATATTTTTCTTTTAGGGTTGCAGTGATTATATTTGGTTAAAATTCATGGACAACTACTTTCTTATTCTTTACAGTTTAATCGGAATCTGTGTAATTTACGTAAGTTAATTGACACTCTTTTTAAACATCTTCTGG
This sequence comes from Eudiplozoon nipponicum, assembly GCA_029291075.1. NCBI lineage: Eukaryota > Metazoa > Platyhelminthes > Monogenea > Mazocraeidea > Diplozoidae > Eudiplozoon > Eudiplozoon nipponicum. The sequence continues at coordinate 25,152 of JAQBSW010007806.1, read as the reverse complement.
TTTGATTTTTTTTAAATCTCACATGCTGCATAATTGGTTAAATTATATCAGTAGATATTTAAGATATTTAATTCATATACAGCAGATGCGGCGAATAAAAGTCAGGCTCATGGACAGGCGTAACTCATTTGAATTAACACACAGAAGAATTCGGATACGCTTAGAAATAAATGTACATGATTTATGTGTAAGCGTATCTATGACATGAATACTTGCTCTAACAGGAAAACAAATCTGGATTATTTTTATTGTTTTGATTAGAGCTATTCTTTATATTACGTGCATAAAGCTCTTAAAATACAGAAGACTAATAAAGGCCTCTAGGCCAATTGTGCCTGCAGTTTATGAGTGGTAGATCTTAGAGATGAGGGTTTATTTAGAAAGATGTTAATTCCACTCCGAATAAAAGACCGAATTTACTTGATACTCAGAAAATTATAAACGAAAGCAGAAACACCATTTTTTTATTTTATTTGCTAGGAACAAGTGAAAACAAGTGAGAGAAAATTTCGTTTTCTCTCAGTTCGGGGGGCAGAATTGATGTTTTGCAAACTTGAACGTGCGAACTCTAAGGCATAAACAGTAATTTTCTGATGCGTGGTGTTTGACACATGGTTTTATGTGCATTTTCCTCATGTTTAATCCTGATAATTCGGGGCCATTTTATGGGACAATTTGTCAACGGTAACTTTGTCCCATGTAGAGTTTTTTTCAAAATTTATATTTTAGCAATTAATTTTGTGTAAACAACATTATCTACACTTCATTGTCAATCAATTAAACACAAGTGACTTTTCATTTTATAATTGTACGCCATGTACATCTGCGTGTGTATTTGTTTGGTACAAACGTTCAACAATTTAAATGTAAAAAACTGCACGCTCTTGCTCAAACGAAGGGAAAATCATTAGTGATAGATATTTTTCGTTTCACACACCGGAATAATTGCTTCAGACTTATTTATTAGTGAGATATTTATGAGTGACATCCTTGATTTTAATCGAGGAAATATAATGTAAACTGATATGCTATAAAAACTTTCAGGGTAATAAGATAGGAATCGTTAAATAAATAGACTTAATCAGTGTAAGCATTTAAAATAAATGATGCTCAGAAAGACAATGAAACTACCGAAGGTAATATTGTACTGTAAATGTGATATTAAACGTAAACTTTTGATGCTGCATGTTACACGTTATGGTGATAAAATCTTAAATTGGAAAAAAATTCAAAAATCAGCTAAAAAGAATTTTAATAATTATTTCTCTGACAGATATATTTATAGGTTCTATATCGTCAATTTGCGTGAGCCTTCGGTTCAGATTATTGTAATCTTTGCTTGTCATCGCTTTTAGGCGATGTTTCCAAGTTGAGCCTAGTTGTAGTTTTCCAGATGTGTTATTCATTATTCTCTATCTCAATTAAATTGCTATATATTGCTAATTAATTTGATTTTACCATTTCAAACGCATATTGATGCGCGTCGATAAAAATCTTATTTAATTTTATGCCCCACTACTGTAATACACGCAACGTCTGACATATTAGCATTTCTACACGAGCATGAAACTTTTCCCCTCATTTTATTCTTTCTCACATATGCATGAAAGTATTTTCGGTGCATGGAATTTCGCACAATTCTGACATTTCTTAAGCTTTAATTTATTACTCAGTTTAAGTGATTGCTTGTAATTAGTTCAGATATTTTATTTTGGTGTTAAGATTATCATAAGCTTTCTTAATTATAATTAATAAACCCATATCACTGCAACAATTTTTCTTGTATAAGCGGACATAACGAACACCAACACAAATTAAATATACATACAAAATTAATTTAAGAGGGTGCTTGTTAACTCAAAATACTTCTTGATGTCTACCCAATTTAATCTATATACTTTATATCCGTGAGTCTCATTCGTCTAATGGACAGTTCTTTTTAATGCAGGTGTTCATTATACAAGGAAGATTTGACTTAAACTTAAGTAGGATATAGAGAAACTCCATCTCATTCCAGACATATACTAACTCTAGCAATGAGGAAAACGAATATATAATTGGTAATTCATTGCGTTATTGCAATTCATTCGTACCAGCAAACGGCGTTACCGAACAAAATAGCTTAATCTTATCTAATGAAATGTCAACAATTACTATGAGATCAATGCCATTTAATGAACGTACACATATATTAAACTGAATAGATTATTGTGATGACCTTGTCCTTACAAAAATAAATTTTGCACATGTCCCCAAACTATAGTCAATTAGGGTTGAAAGCGATCGGGGACACGTAAAGAAGCTTGTCAATTTCTGTCATATTGACAACTTATCAAGTAAACCGTACTAATAAGCAGATAGTAGCTAATTTTATGCCTTCATATTTTTATATTTTAGCAAAGACAAATAAATTTCGTTCAGCATTTTATTTCTTTAATATATATAGTTTGTTTATATAAGCATGGTTGTTTTATAAGTATATCACATTTTGGTTACAAACAACGAATAACTAACGTTGGCACCCGTAGACGTATTTTTGGATCTGCCAATAAGTGCCCCTCGTTAGAAAAACAAATAAGGCTCCATCAATTTCGTTGGTTCGGACACGTTTTGCGTATGCCCTCATTTCGTTTGCCCAGTAGAGCTCTGTTCTCCCATCCAGCACCTGATTGGCGTAAGAAAGAAGGTGGGCAGATTTTTACATGGCAGAAACAGTTTATGTCCCTTACATTCCAATTTGGTAGTATAGGACCCACTTGTCTGCTAGGATGGGATCCTCGTGCACAACCAATTTCTTAGTTAGAAACCCTTACCGATATCACATCAAATCGGGCTGAGTGGCGATCCTATTGCAGATGTCCAGTAGAATCATCTTCGTAAATTTCTTTTCTAAGTAGGGCAAAGTTAACTGCGAGATTTTGTTTGTTTAAGAAGTAATACAGTGAAATCCGCAAGGAAGCTGTATTACTCATATTGCCTTGCCCGAATGCTAAACTTGGCAATAATGGTGTTGTGACGATGTTTAGTTTGCCTCATTTCTGTGCGTTATCCTCATAATGCTGCTCGCGTCAGATAGGCATCCCTTTTCTTCGCCTTTCACACTCTCGTAAATCTCACTAATAATTTGTCTAAAATAGTATTTCTGTTTTCAGTTATACACATTTTTCACTCTTTATGATCATATGGCATTGAAACTTTAGTCACTTTTGACTTTATGCGGCTGGATATGATGATGGTGATGAAGTTCATAGTAAATTTTGAATATATATTTAATAAAAATTAAATTTGCCAAGTCGGCTTAAATAGCCAATATATTTCGTTAAATTTTAATACACTACAAATATCTCAAAAATTATATAGTAAAATTTAAATAGAAAGTTGTATATAGTCATAATAAATGAATGCACAAGATTCCACAAACAAGAATCATTGATCGTACCCACAGAGGAAGAAACAGATCATTTACTTATTTGTATTCAATTCATTTGTGATTTTCTTTTAAAAGAATCAATGTACCTATTTCACATTTTTAAGGTTATTTTCTCTTTTCGTAAAACATCTGCTTCAAAACACACTGTATTTAAAAATTTATGCGTCCATTTTTATTAATCTTAACTAGCTGTCGAACGCCAATGCCTTTATTGACATACAGGCTTATTTAATTGCTTTGTAAAAGCAGAATATCCATGCCAGGATTTTTTATTATTATATTTCGATACAAAGTTTGATATTATTTCTATATGTTTAATGCTTTATTTTTGTTTCAGGTTGTTTACGCATTCGTGCCAATTGCTTTGTTGTGCCGCTATTCAAGTCGTCATAATCGGAAGTTAGCTAAGACGCGATGTATACAATTAAAGTAAACCTGATAAAGGTAAAATTATTAATAGCTATATCCATGGACAGGCTTCTAACCACTGCTTTGTTTATTATTTTACATCAATTAATATTTTTAAAACCATAAATGATCTGTGACCTAAAACGCTCCAGCTGTACAATTTGTGGAAGGTGTTTAATTTGCTTTTCCAATCAATACTTCCAAATGTTAGTACATTTTATTACTTTCTTCTCATTTGACATTTTACCTTAGAAAACAGTAATTTTTATTATTCGGATGATATTTGCACAGCTTTTATCACCAATTTAGAGATAATTCACATATTTCACAAAATAGATTAAAGAAAGCCTTGTATATGAATACGAAATCACTATGACACAAAGGCTATGTCCTAAGAACAGGTTTAAACATTTCGCAGGATATATATAATTGCTCATTTTCTTTTGTTCACGATCGGCATGTGAAACCCTAAATTATTTTAGTCTTGTGATTAAATTACGCCACTTTGCCAAAGATTCCACTGTATTTATTTTTATCATTTGAGCATTGAACGACGCAACTTTTGTTTTGTATTTTTTATCTATTATTATAAATAAGAAAACATTACGTCGATGTGAATCAGAATCCTTTCCGCTGTGTGGAAGGCAGAATCTTTATTTATGAGTGCTTTTATAATATGCGCTGACACGTAATTATAAATTAGTGTTCCGCAGTCATGAAAATTGCTGACATCTCCTATATAACATTCATAAACATAATAACTTTCAAGTAGCTTGGATTTCGGATTAAATGCACATATGCCAATGAGTATTAAAAGGAGAATGAAGCGTGTTATGTATGCATATTTGTATTCATTCTTTTATGTATGAATGCATTTTTTATTTTTTTAATTATGAATTTTAGAACAAGATGCAAATAATAAATACGGCTGAAGAGCAGGTTGATGTGTTAATGCCTAATCTTGCAAATTACTGTTTTATAAATCATTTTAAAATTAGTTTTTTATACGGGAACATTCCTCATCTCTCTCTCTCTATATATATATATATATATATATTTATATTGTAGGGGACTTTAAGATTAATAATTACTCCCAGCGGCTGGCAGAGTCCGTGCACATAGGTCAATTGGCTTTTTCCCGATAGGTGATGAGAGAAAACTAATACGAATGATCACAAATGTATTGTAAGTAACACCGCGAATGAATTCTTAAGTAGTCCAAATTGACCGTGCTCTAGACGGCAATAAAATTAAATTTTAACACAAATGAATGTCTTAAACACCAGTCACAGTCAAACTAAATTGTCCGTACTCCAGACTGCAAAAAGTCAGAACATTGTTCACAAAGTTGAATGTCTTATGCACAAGTCACAGTTAAACAAAATTGTCCGTGCTATAGACGGCAGCAAAACTCCATGAAACGTGGAGCCGACTTATACTCCAAAAGGAGTCAGCAGCAGTAAAGTAAAGTAAGTAGTCTTAAACACAGGCAATTATTCTTTGACAAACGTCATAATTGAAATGAATATATGTAACCGATTGAAAATACATGATGATATGAACATAGTCACTGTTAAAAGTTGTCACTGAAAATAAATGGATAAAATTCGTATAAAATGTTTAATGACAAAAATTCACAAATAATTAGTTCACTGTTTACTATGTTTTTAACTTATTTCATTATAATAATCCATTGTTCTCTGAAATTCGGATAGGCATATTTAAATGCGAACAGTAAATCCATTGCATAAACTGTGAATAATCCAACTGAGCGAAATAAATCCGCTGTGACACTATAATCCACCGCATGTTCCATGCGTATTGCGCGCGGGTGTGTATATTTTATAAACAACCCTATTAATTACAAATAAAATTGCAGTTCAAGAAATCTAAATTAAAACATGTTAAAACTAACAGAGATTGTTTCTAAAATCACAGTTAAAAGAGATATTGTGTAAGAACCGAGTTATATTATTTGACCTTAAAGAGCACCATAATTGTCAAAATCGAACATCGTTGGGTTGTAACGCGGAGCCGCGTGTTACAATATAATTATTCAGTATCAATGCCAACACACACAGTGCATACATGTAAGTAGTTTTAATTTGCTATTTCCCTTAAGCCGAACTACACAAAAGATCTTTGTACATGTTGAATATATATGGTTTTGAAAATTAATGAGTATGTTTGTCGATCGTTTAATATTTGAATTGGAGAGCTTATAAAAGTGACTGTTTGTGTCTTTTTTTGTGCATATATTTCTAAATATTGTTATTTTACATATTTACATTTCTGGATTGCATGTGTTGTGTTAACCATAGCTTCTATTTCTTGCCGAAACCGCTATATATGCTTGATTTGTGACAAAACATTTTTCTTGGCTGTTTACTTTTCCATCGGGTTTTGTAGGTGGCTCTCTTTATGCAAACGTTGCAGTCGGTAACATTTGCACAGATTGAGCAATTTTATTTCTGACTATACGCGCATTAAATAATTGTCATATGGTGTTGTATAAACTCTTTAACTGCCAAAATAGATTTTTGCTGTTTAAACTACAATTCTTAATAAATTGTAATGAAAACTTCCAACGCCGCTTTGGATAGGTTAATTATGTGCGCACATTGCTCGTTTTGGATTACATTATCAGTAAATAATGTTATACTAGATGGTGCTCGACCTCTTTTTAATAACTATTAGTGCTGTTATTGTTGGACAACATTGACTAGCTGCTTCTTGTTGCATTTCATGCTTTTGCTACTATATTTAAAATATAATCAATAAGGGTCTTTAAGAAAAGAGACAGTTCATTTCCAACGCCTTTCTTCGTTCGTATTGAATATGATATTTACCTTGAAAATGATAAGTTTTTTGTCGTGATACGTTTGTTATTATTGCCATTACTTAGGCTAGAATATTTACTCAAAAAATTTCTTATAGTACTTCCTGTTACTGTCATCTGTTATGCAATACGTGTGAAGTTTAATAATTATATTAATGAATATTTTGGATAATTGTTCATTTGCCTGTTCTTTTTTCAAATTATTCTACTTTGACTTTCTTCTTGAAGTTAATTATCATGATTTAGTAGGCTTCGTTATTTATTACGAAATTTTTGGTGTAAATAACATTAGCTAAATTGTACTTGTTTTGTTTTTAAATATACTTTGGTGGCCTGTAATGGCTGATATTTTTAGTCTGTTAATTCCATCCAAAAATATTACGTTATGTGCAATATTCCTCCTAGTCATATGTTTCATATTCAGGTCTTTACTTGTCACGAGTCCGTTTATGTCCATAACTGCTATATTCATCCAACTAATCGCAACGAGAAGCGTTCAATATGAATTTCCAATTTACATGCGTTGGAATATTTTTTTATAATACCCATGTCGAATTACGTAATTGCGGTCGCCCTCACATTAATGGGGTGGGAATTCCAGTAAATCAGATACTCTGTTTATCATGCCAGATAAGTGAAAATAACTAGAAAACAGGGGAAACGTATTTGTGTAGAAACTTATTCAAAGCACTCAGGATTTGATAAAATGATTTTGTTAAATTTATTAAATATAAGAATCTATCCCTCTAAATGAACCTGTAATCAATAGATAGTATTTTACTATTACGTGTACTATTTTATTCTTAAAGTTTAATGTGATTTATTACCTAAGAGTTCTGAATGAAAACGTTGGTGGCAATAAACAAAAAATCATATTTAGTGAATTTAAAAGCTTAATGTAGAAATTAAATTAGTAAGAGGATAGAAAATTATGCAAGTTAAGAATTAACAAAGACAACGTACTGAAATATAGTTTTATCAATAGTATTTAAAATATAAGTTTGGATTTGATTTTTAACAAAATTTATGAAGCAGTGCTATCTGTTTGTCATTTAAAAGAAAGAACCACATTGGCTAAACTAATGAGCAATCTTAGACTAGGATACAAAATACAAATTATTACAGTGACTATAACGAGAGATGTAATCTAATTTTAACGGTGGATAAAACTGCGTTTGAACTTATGCGTGAATTAAACGAACTATTTGGTAATTGAATGTAAAATCAAATGAGCAAAAGAAATATTAGTTATTCAACTGAACATTTGGATAAGCTGAAATCAAAACATGTTATTGACAGTGAAGCATTAGTAAAATTAATGTTAAAAGAAAAATCTAGATAAAAAATATCACTTTGGCACTTAAAAATAATAACCAACATAAACTACTGCTTAATTTTTTTAAAATTTGACTTGCGTCTTTATAAAGAAAATTTGAAAGGATGGAGAAATATTTACTTCTTTTCCATTTATCTTGTCTAAACTGTTGCCTAAGGTTAGTGAAGCAACGTGTGCTAACGATGAAAGAGAATATTTTACTATCCCATTGTTTTAGAAGATGATAGAACAATTGATTCCAAATAATGTGAATTTATGTTTCTCGTTGATCGATTTTAAATTACTAACATATTTTTTTCATAGTAACGTGTAAATACGCTGGCTGAGAAAAATAAGAATACATTAATATTATTAAGTGACATCTAAAAAGCATGTCATGTTTATTGGAAGCCGATTAATTTATTGAATATGCATCCGAATGACTTCAGATGACTAAGGTAATATTTATGAGAGTGTAGTTAGTATTCATGTAAATAAGTTGATATCAAAATCACCAAAACGTTACTAATAAACTTTAACAAGAACTTCTATTCTTATTTTATACTAATTAATGTAAGTAACTAATGAGTCAGCTGGTTATATGAAGAACGCAATCTAGATTATATTAATGTAGAAATTATTAACATGTGCAGTGGTGACTTACAGAACTGTCGTTTATTTTGTAAAACAAATAAACTGGAACATGTACTTTTCACTGTACATTTGCTGTCACATATTTAGGAGAGCTAAATAAGGATAAATCTAAAATAAAAATTAATTTACTTCATCAACAGTTTTTTTAACAAAATTGAGCTTTTTCTAACTAGTTTTGCTGGTGAAATTTCTAACTTAGAATGGATAAAGTAAAAATTCTCTATGTACCTTGCAAGAACTACTTAGACGGCATTGCAGGTTCCCAAATAATTAGTCATTGTTGTAGGAATAGTCTGTATGGATAATCATATATACTAGCTCGTCCTATATTAAAAACTAGAGTTTTTAAAAGCCAAAATACGCATTTAAAATCCTCACTTTCTTTAAATTTATTCATATAACAGATCCGATTTAATTTAGTTAGAAACGTAAAACTTCTTGTACAATTACCTATCTAATCATTAAACGTATCGTTTTTAAAAAAAGGCTGAGAATTTCAAAATTAATCCTCTCGGGCATTTGCATGTCTACTGGTAAATAAAAGAATGACGGTATGAACGTAGTGAAATGTAAATCTCAAACAACCATCAGAATTAGGAACTACTTCGTCATAATTGCAAAGCTATACGCTTAAAGACCTGATTCCTAAATAACTTAGAAAGGACGGAGACAACCTGTGAATAGTTTAATAAGAGAACGCAAAACATTATATACTAAGAGTTGCATCAATAACTCCAAATAATTATTAACGGAATAAATATGGGAATTATGTTATTTGTAAAGCATAGTCAAATTTAGTTTCCTAATAAGCAATTATGGCATCTGTGGACAGATTTTAGATCGTTTGTCTAGGATTATTCATGAAATAGACAAAGCTTGTATAAATGCGCTTGTGCGAATGCCTGACCAGTACTCGATTGGCAGAAGCTTTGATCTAGAATGATTTTGACATAGCGGAACCGGTTAAACTAAACTTCAATCAAACTGGATCATATTGGAACCGTTTACCTACCCGTACACTGTTCATATGCGCATAATAGAAATTTATTTGAAATCCAGCATAACATGGTTTCGAATCCAGTAAGGTGGCGATATTATTGCATATTTCTAGGAGAATTGTCTCGCTCCTATCTCTCTTATGTTATTAAAGCAGAATTATTTGATGATAGGTCGTGATTAGGAAATGTCACATGAACAATCAAAATAAAGTTATTTTGCTGATAGCGCATAGGCTTTAACCTCGCTTATCAAAAATATTTTTGGTAGCATTTCGCGGTTATCGCTATTTAAACTGGAGTTCCGCATAACTTATCATTTTTCGTGTTTTACTTTAAATAGTGTAAAGTTTGTTATTAAAAATATTTATCCACAGCTTAATATTATATCTATTACATGTTTTATTTCTTGCTCTTACTATAATGTCACAGCACGAGTGTACTGAACTCTTTTGTGACAAAACTATTTTTACATTAAATGTGAAGTAGGAGCAAGTGCGTATGTTTTTGTTCTTAAAGTTATGGATTAAATAGTTCTCTGCTTTGATATACCCATTTTATCTAATTTTAGGTATTGTTACACAATTCTTTTTGTTTGGTAACGTATTTTAAAAATCTTTTTCATTTATCGGTAATTGTTAAATAATGAAGTATTTTTTATTATATGTATATAAAATAAAAGCGGTGATATTCAGGTGTTTGGCTTTCGTTTATGAGAATACGTTATGATTTAATGGCACAAAGTATCAATAAAATATATCATACAGTACAATCCGTTTTTATTCTTTAATTAAAAGATGCGTTAGACTCGGTTTGGGGCTATGTTCTATTCGATTATATGTCGAAATGTGGGTCTGGCTAACTAATTGTTAATTATTGCATGCTCTCTCTACAAAAATATTTCTGGTTATTTTCATATTTAAAATGAACTAATAAAATTTTACACCCATCAGTTTTGTTCCTCATTACCCTACATTTTACCCATTGTGTAATATTTTGTTAGATGATATGAAAAACAATCAGCCATACATCCAGGATATATGTATTAATATTCTATCCAGCGGTGCATTAATCGATTTAGCTAAGCAGACTTGATCGTTCTGTTACTTGACATTCGAGATTCTGCTCAGGCCACTGTGAGTAGATTAACAGGTGTTGTTTAAGGAACGTAATATATGCAGGTTACTAACATAGAATAATTAACGACAGCATCCGTGAACTTAATATTTGTTGGGTGACCAAGTGCTCCTTGTTTGTAAGCAACTAAGGCTGCCTCACATACGGTATTTCGGTCATGTTTTGCATTTGCCCGGTAGAGTAATGTTCTATCACCCAGCGCTAGATTGGCAAAACTAACAGTGTTGGCCATTTTTCATATGACATAAATGGTAAAGTCAACTCAATCCAAATTTGGTTATATGTATTTTTTATTAACTTCTTGCTTTTTTATAATTCTTATGTTTAGATGGGTCAGGTGTTTATATCAAGACCGCAACCTTGATTATAATAATTGTTATTACCACCCGCGCAACCAATGTTCGTTTAATTATATAAATGGTTTTAAAGTAGTTTATCATTGTTTATTATGACGACGATGATGATCTCAGACTCACTCAGAAGCCGTAGATAACCAGAAAATACATAGTAAATTCAAATTAGGCGGACTATCTAAAATTTTGTAGGCCAGTGCGTGAAATCATGAATGAAAATTTGCTAAAATATAATAAGTTTTATTAGTTTATTTCGAATGTCTGATATAAAAAATCTTTTAAAAAAAATGAAAAGTGTTAGGTCACGTTCTTACGGGACAATATCCTCCGCCAAAAAGTAAAACTAAAACTATTTAAATACAATTTTAGATTTCTTTCAAATCAGGCCATTACCCAGAGATTTATTATCCCTGACTAATAGAAATAAAATTAAACCATAAAGACATCAGAATTGCAAGAAATTTAATGAAATGACTATGGCGTCGTCTATGTTTTTTGGCCATGCGCAATAAAATGATGAGAAGAGGACAACGTAAACGGTCAATGGGGACTGGACAATGAATTAAGAGTTTAATGAGTTTGACAAGTGAATCTGTTGGGGATGTTATTATAAGAAAAACAGCTTTATAAAAATTGATAAGTCCGATTTGGCAGACAGTATTAACTACTAGTAGGAAATGATTATTTATTGGATCAAAATCTTAAGTTAAACAGTGAAACATTAAGGATACTAGATACAAATGTGGTTATATAAATATTATTAATTAAAAAATAAACAATATTACAATCATCCACAATTTATTATTTAAATATTGACTTATCGTATATTTTAATTTAGTCAGCTACATTCAAATTGGATACCATATAACAATTTCGTTTGCTAGGATGGTGTACCAGTCTGCATCACCTTTCTTGATTGTAAACTCTACAGGATAGGACTAAGCTGCTAGGTTTTGTTTTATTAATGACATAATATATTGCAAGCAGCAAGGCTTGCTGTTATTAACGGGTAATCAATGAACAATATGAAAATCATACACAGTTTATCATTTAAATTTTGACTTATCGTTCATTTTTATTTAGTCAGTTACATCCAATTAGCATACCATATCAACGAGTAATCAATAGAAAAAATTGCAATCATCCACAGTTTATTATTTAAAATCGAATTGGTTAGCTCATTAGTTATGTTTTTTGACCTTTTAAGAAACACTTTTCTGACAATAGCCAATGCAAATCTGAAAATATATTTCGAAATATAAGGCATTCTGGTTGCATGCAAATTTAATCATTATGTCGTTTTCGCAGCATAAATTTGGACGTAATTATAATTGACTTGAAGACGGAAGGCGATTCCTGATTCGCCCACATAATTGGCCAAATGTCTTTGTGACAGCGGTTTCCTCAAACACATTAGGTTATTAATTTCGTTGACTGTATCAACAAAACATCGTTTAGCATCAAATCACAACTTTTCGTTTTGACTAATTCAGTTATGTTTAGCTTCGGAATACATATATAGACTTTTTGAGCGCATTTAATGGCTCATGGCATCCTTTCACATTCTCTCAACACAACATTTCCTTTAACGTAATCAAGGCAAGCAAAATTGTCATTAACGATATTAACTCTGAAGACCCCAAAAAAATTAAATACAAGAAATTAACTATCGCAGTGTGTATTAACATTGTGTATGGATTTTGACACTAGTGCCAATCAATGAGTCGGATTTTTGTTGCTTATTGCTACAAATCCTCTTATGATATTAGCTGCGGCTTTATTTAATGCAAATTATAGAAAAGTTGTACCGAAAAGCTTTTGTATTTATTAGATGTACAAGATACAATCTGCTTTATTTTACAATAGAATACAATAGAATATCTTTATTTGGAATCAAAACACACTTGTTCCATCAAATAGATAATAAAAATATTAGAAAAGGTACAATAGATAAAAGATATCACATCACATGAATATGAAAATTTATTCTTTAAATAGTAAAGTAAATCTCACTAGCTGTGTTTTACGATTTAACATCATCTGAAAATCCAGCAGTGCTATCACTGCACAAGTTATATCACTTTTGATACAATTATAATGATAAAGAAAAATACGGTCGTTTTAATTAATTACATTTGTACAATAATTGATCATAGAAATATTATTGATTTATTATTGATTTTCTCAGACCTGATAATTTAAAAATTAAAAGTGTAATTGAGTGTAACACTGTGCATAAATGGGAATCATGACTAGCAATTGTTTATTTGTAATGTTAACTAATACGATGGTAGAATGCATAACATTTCAAATACAATAAAACAAATAGTAGAGATACAAATTTCACAGCTGTCACACAACTATCCTGTCTTTTATTAACCAAGAAAAATTATTACCCTTATCAAAATTAAAAAAGATCAGTACAATTGTAAATCTTTTCAGGTTTTATAAAATAAAAATTGAAAAGACATCTTATATGGAGGCGTTTCTCTGAAGCCCTTTGTAAATTGATTGTAATTTATTATATTTCTGAAAAAGAAAATAACTTCCCCACAACATTTCACACCAAAGGAGGAGCGACGGCCAAATATTCAGATCTAGTTCCAAATTCATGAAGCATTCTTATTGGATTCATATGGGCACCAGTCCACTAGTTCAAAAGGAAAACTTTTATGCAACAGCATACCTTTTGAATAATAAAGATTTCAGTGATACAAATTGTAATCTACTGGCTTATATAGTGCAGAAGACAGGGATAATATGTTTCTTTGTACAGCTTCTAGCTTATTTGACAATCCCTTTTTTCAACGGATTTCAAGTTGCGGTAGGATATTCCAATCTAGGTCTTATCCAGATCACATAGAGTTGTAATTTTATATCTTTCGATAATATATTTCTATTTGTTCGCGTTCACCATTTTTTAGCACTGCTAGCTATTCTTTGAATATGTCTCTCAGCAGAAACTGTACATTGACTAGTTATACGTAAATCCTTAATTTCTTGCTGAAGTTTTATCGCAAAGCATCATTTATAACAGCATCAGGAAAATAAACAGTTATTTTTTTTGTATGAGAAGTCTTCTTTAAATACTTGCAAAATGCCAGCTAAATATGCTTAATCTTCACGATTTGCGTTCGCGGGTTTTCACTTCATACTATCAGGTTTGCATAGATCAGATTGATTCCCTTTTTTAAGTTTCTGTTTGTTTTATCATCGATCAAATGTTTTACAGCCTATACTATAGTTTGATTTGTGTTTTCATGCTACGATAGATTTTTTTAAATGATTTATATTATGTTCATAATAATCTTTGAATAAATGTGTTGTCTTTTTTCTTGCTTTAATCCTCTTTTCTCAGACTGGTTTTATATTTAACAATAATTGTTTGCGCGGGTGTTGGTAACATTCCTTTAAATCAAATTTGGGAGCTTGAAGTAAACACCAATCCCATTGTATTTAACCAGTCGTTGAACAACATAACAAAACTACCGCCAACCGCAACGCACTGACGCGTTTCGACCTTCCTTGATCATCATCAGAGTACGACGGCAAACTGACTATCGAGGATCAAACCGCATTGAATATATATGGAAATGAAATTTAGATATGCGGCTCTCACCTCTAGCAGTCTCGCATACATTGAACTTGACTGGAAATGTCGGCTGCACAATTTCTATGCAGTCACGAACATTAACCATTTGTAGCTTTCGCTACATATACAATGGGATTCGTGTTTACTTCAAGCTCGCAAACTTGATTTAAATAAATTTTACCACCATCCGCGCAATCAATTATTGTGTAATCGAAAAAGTAGAGGATGATATGATCAAGCAATCAAAATGATTAGCGTTGCTTATTTTAATATTTCCACAAAGCATAAATCAGACTTGCTAAATTTCTTTTAGCTGCGCTATATTTGGTATGTCGTTTTGAACAGGTGAGCATACAAATGCGAGCAAATCAAAAGAAGTATCAAAGCTCAGGATAAAATTTAAATGCTTTCGGAAGGAAATACGCAAATTTAGTATTGTTCTGAGCGGTATCCAACTAAACTAATTAAAGATTACAATTTCAAGTATGCTAGATGATCGTAGGCTATAAAATTATATTAAAATGTATTTTTGCATTGAATGGTATATTCCTAACAGTACGTAAATCTGAGCATTTAGAGTTAAAAGACTTAACAAAAGGTTAGTACAAAAACAAAAAAATCACATTTTGAAAGGTAGAAACGCGTCAATAAGTGTGTTTAAGGGTAGTTTTGCAGTTGTGTGGCTGATTTGTTGCAGTAGTTTTGGTGAATATTGCGAGCGTGGAAAAAATAATTGCTATTATTAACCGTGAAATCTATGATTGCTTATATGTTTTACATATAGATTGTTTAAAATGATATAGAATTTGTAAACAAATACACATAAACTCTGATTATCAGAAACAATGATGTAATTTGTTTGTACCGTCCTATTATTCCACATTCTTCGACCAAATATATAGTGGTTAAAAAGCGTAATACCGGCTCCTTCTGATGAGTCGCCAGTAAGCACGAAACGAATGTGCATGAGATTATACAACCTGTTCATGCTGCCTTTGGTTTATCCTTCTGGTTACAACTGAACTAATTTGTTACTAGGTTCGCAACACCTAATACATAACTGCCTATAAATTAGGTCTTCGCAACAAACAGTATTTAAAGTAATCTGATTGTTTGTTTACTTGCAAAAGTAAACTCTAGTCCTAGTAAACTGTCAACATAAGTTTGCCATAATTGCTAATGCCTATAATTAAAGATACATCTTTGATTTATACAGGTTTTACTGACTTGGTTGTTCAATGCTAGTTAATAGTGCAAATGTTTTTATTTTAAATATACTGTGTTTCGGATGCCTTATTAGAAAACAGTTAATTTTTCAGTAAGCAAATTCACTGCAATACATACTGTGCTAAGAAACAATTTGTAATTAATTCAAAATGGCGTCAAAAGATGCAAAGTATAAGTTACTGGGCTCCAAACAGATTGAGCCGTTTGATGTCAGACTTCATTTGAAACAAGGAAAAAATCAATTTGAAACACACAATTTAGGAAACGCTGTCAAACAAAACGTTCAAATGTTTACTCCACAGGAAAAAAGGAAGACTCTTAGAAATATAAAAAATGAATATGCAAGAAAATCTAGAAAAATGGAAACAAAGCTAGATACAATGCACGTAAATCCATTATTGGTGGAGTATAAAAAACATTCAGCAAGCAGTAAAGGAGGCAGCAGAGCTGCGATTACAAAGAAGTTATGACCGTTTCCAGGAGCATTTGCAAAATATATTAGCGCATGACAATATAAATCACTTTGTGATAGAGATGATATATCGCTAGTCAAGTATAAAAGTCTACTGAAGCCACTGCACAAACTACTTACGCGCGAAAACGGTAATTTGTCAGTGAAGGAGGCAGCCATAAATATGTTTGAGGGAAATTTTGATAAGGCTCAATGTCCATTTAGAAAACAATTTAAGTTGGGCCTCTTAAATCTAACCGTGAAAGAGACTACAAAGCTCTTGTTACTGAAGGGTTCCGAGCGTGTGCAGAAGCAATTACAAGAATCATTGATACCCGAAACCATTAGTCAGGCAGTAAAAGAGGCGGTTCAGAATCTGGTTCAAGGAAATTGCGAAAGTGCCGTCGAAAAATTAAAAAAAATTATTGACATCAGATGAAATTATTCGGGCTTTGGTTGAGGAAGAACATATATCGATGGTGTAAAATAATTGATGTACTCTGGTAGATTTGAAATAGATTCTACACAAAAACAGCAGTCGGAAGCAAGAGATGTCTATATATAAAATCAATATATTTAATCATTCTGATTCAGATTAGGTTATGAATGACGGTAGGAATAGTCTGATTTAAGCTTTTATATGAACAGCCCTGAATTATACATTTTACCAAATAATAAATGATTTTTTTAAAACCAATGTACCTTGTCCAAATTACACCTGCGTTGTTTCACACGTTGGATTGTCTAAATGTATTTTATAAATTTGATTATTCATAAAGAACTTATTACAAAATACGGTCTGATTTATTGTTCATTTGTATGAACATATTTATCGAATGAACATTCCGGCTTTGGGTGAGGAAGTATATAATTCGATGGTGTAAAATAGTGCATGTACTCTGGTAGATTTGAAATAGATCCTACACAAAAACAGCAGTCGAAAGCAAGAGATGTCCATCGATAAAATCAATATATTTGATCATTCTCATTCAGATTAACGTATGAATAACAGTAGGAATAGTCTGATTTAGGCTTTTATATGAACAAACATGGGTTATACATTTTACCAAATAATAAATGATTTTTTTAAAAGCAAATGACCTTGAGCAATTTACGCTTGAAAAGTTTTGCACGTTAGACTATTTAAATGTTTTTTATAAATTTGTTTATTCGTGAAGAACTTATATCAAAACACGTCTGATGTATTGTTCATTTGTATAAACACATTTATCGAATGAAGATTCCGGCTTAGGGTGAGGAAGTTTATAAATCGATGCTGTAAAATAGTTGATGTACACTGGTAGATTTGAAATAGATCCTACCCAAAAACGGCAGTCGGAAGGAAGAGATGTCCATCGATAAAATAATATATTTGCTCATTCTGCCTCAGATTAGGTTATGAAAACTGTAGGAATAGTCTGATTTAGGCTTTTATATGGACAACCGTGGGTTATTCATTTTTCCAAATTTTAAATGAATTATTTTTAAAAGCAAATAACCTTTTTCAAAATATGTTTGCGTAGATTTACAGGTTAGACTGCTTAAATGTATTGTATAAATTTGTTTATTCATAAAGAATATATATCAGAACACGGTATGATTTATTGTTCATTTGTTTGAACACATTTATCGAATGAACATTTAAAATTATCTTTAATTTTATTTAAATTGTGTGCGTTACTTGTATGCACTTTCTTATAATGAACTTTCAAAGATTTAGTATGAAATGTATGGCATCGGAAATACTCTGTGTGACTTATTTTATTCATCATTTATTTAATATTGTACTGTATCGGTAGAACGTATGCCTAACTTTAAAAAAACACTGTAGATCTTTTAATTTTTCTAATTTTACTATTATTTCAATGTCAATATTACAGCTGTGCGTAATAATATATAATGTATTATATTTTTGGTTTTAATTTTTTTATAGCCGTCATCAGAAATTATTGTTTTATGTGAGGAAATATATCTTGTGCATTATTTGGAAAAAAGCTTTTTATTTTATTTAGAGAAATGAGACAGTTTGCGCTCAAATATTAAACAAAGTCTGTATTGATTTACGAACATATATAGCAATCTGTTAGAAAACAGTTCGTTAACATGAATTGTTTTGCACGTAACTGGTGTAATATTTTACTAATAAGAATCTATCTATATATTGTGCTCATTTGCGAATTTATTATGTAATTCAAAAGTAATTTGAACACATTATCGAACTATATCTTATTTGGTGAAAAATATTTCTCAGCAACGAACAGTATTTATCTGTTGTATATTGAATTGTATGATGTCATGCTTACCGCGAAATGTGATAATTGATATCGATCAGGGCCAGAGTGCATGGATATACTGAAAAAAACGGGTGTTTAGAAATTGTTGTCATTTTTAATTTCGGTGAACTATAGCAAAAATTGATATCCATCATGTTGGTGTAATGTAATGACTCGGAAACCATAGTGTTAGTACCATGTACATTTTTGGTACAATACTTTTGGTATCGATTACTAACACATAGTGTTAGTATCCTATACAGACTCGGTATATATATTATATAGTGTGAGTTAGCGTTGAAGTCGCATTGTAGAACACTTTATATGATGTTAGCTTCACTATTGCAAGTTTACACATTCGTCTAGGAGTTTATACCCTTCTGTTATCCAACATTCTTCACACAAAGGGCGTAATACTGGCTCCTAATGAAGAGTCGCAAGTAAGCATGAAACGAATGTGCATGGGATTATACTTTGATTTCATGCTGACTTTGGTTTATCCTTTTGATCACTAATGAACTATTTTGTTACTAGGTTCGCAACACCTAATACATACATGCATATATATTAGTTCTCTGCAGCAAACAGTATTTTACTATAATCAAGTTTGCGATTTAGAAATAATTACCTGACATTACATTTGTCAGTATAAACTAAGTATTTTGTCAGAAAATCTATAAATATCAACAAAGTGAGCAAATTTATTTAGCATGTGGATTCGGGAAACATCACCTCTATTTACCATGTCGTTCTGAAAAAAAGGTGTCAAAATAAATTTTAAAAATATCTCTATATAAGAAGATATGAAAAAAATAAATGCAATTGGACGTTTATCCGAAAATTTCAAAAGATCTTTGGGAATACTGTTAATATTTATTAAAACTAAAAAATTACCTATTGTGAGGAAATTAAACAAATCGATTTAACTTGGTTGAAGAATAGCTCAGGGAAATATACCACCGTGACGACAATAAACATGACAACATATTCTATGATATCTTTATATATGAGCTCAACTTTTAAACACCCATTGCTGCCGTTTATTTTGATTACTTTTGTCTACACAGGATGTACTACATAAACAACAAAACAAATAATGTCATTTGCAATGACCAGCATTTTTGTATAAATCGTCCAGTATAACAACACAATGAACTTCTGCGTTTCCTAGATTTAAAAAAAGAAGAAAAAATTATCATAGACAAAGTGTGTTAATTGCTGTTCTCAAGGGTGATTTCATAGCCGAGACTTCTTTAGGTTTTCTACTTGCAACAGCTACGGTGCGCCCTATTCCTACCTACGGTTATGGGCATCACACTCTTAATGTACGACGTAAATTCCCTCACAACGTCATCGTCGCTAAGGTCTCTTGCAAAATAATGGACTTTGATATCCTGTTGAAATCTTGATTCCTTTTTGACCTTGCCTATCAAAAGATCACTGACCTGTCCACCGGAATTGAATAAAGTTTTCGGCCACTTGCCTCCGAACGTTTTGAGTTACAAGTCATACATCCATCCCATTGAATCGGTTGACAAATATATCAACAACACTTTGAGAACACAAGTCGTTGTCTGATCTCAGCAAATCAGAGCTCCGAGTCTCTAACATGATGCACCATACCGTTACGACAAGAAAACCTATCGCGATCAAAAGAAACTTAAAACCCGCGGCTAAATTGAAAGGTGTCCAAGTTGTGTTATCAAGACTATTGAGAGAGAGAATAATCAGATCGTCGAAAAGTTCATGGGTGTCACCATTGCACTTTATCTCTTAATCAAACGGATCATACAGAGCCTGTGGAGATTACCGGAAATCAATTATATTATCAAATCCGACGCATATACACATCCACTTATAAACACCTTGCTAAAAAACTCATCGCTAGCAATTATTCATTAACAACTATTCGTTGGCGTTGTTGAATACCATTACACGACTTTTGTTCTTATGTGTGCCACTCAGATTTTCAAACGTACATGTACGACACACTCTGCGATGACGCCGCTTGGAAGACTGTCAACTTTTACTTGCGTCAATTAAGAGCCACTGGATCGACGCATTACCTCTTGCTCCTACTTGCTATGTGTTTCTGTATAGGCGAATCTATTAGAATGTCTGCATCAAAGATATTATATGGCATAAACCAATGCCTGCGTAGTTAACTCCCAGGTTTACTACCCGTAGTGAACGTCCCAAACATGGAAGCTTCTCGCCATCAACGTCATTTTGGTAATAGTTCTGCCTAGCAGCCGCGACATACTTCTGCAAGAAAGTACTCGATCGCAACGACGCCGCTGGTTCAACTTTGCAACAAATGTATCGCATACCGATTTTCTTTAAACAGCCAAAATACTGCAGTTTTGTGTAAGGTGCGAAACCTACATCAGTTACCATACACATGTTCAAAAATTTTATTGAAACAGGCGACTTAAAACCTTTTACAGCTGCATAAATCTCTAGATGCATACATACTAAACCTCGTAATAAATTGCATTACGTTACATGTGCCTAATAAGATTTATCTTTTCACATTAATTTTTTGTTATTCTAACTATTAAATGTTAACTTATTGCGCACGACATGCGACCTATTTTACGTAGGGTTATCTGTATGGATGCACATGATTCGTTACTTTAGTCACACTCGCTTGTCTCACGTGATATAACCGGCTGTTCTAAGTAGTATTGTATAGCATTTTTAAAAAGTTCTTCGGTATTTTGCCATTTCTGCGGCAATATGTCAGTACACCTTTTTTTTCTTTTTTAGATATATCATTCTATTGCAAAGTTTGACTGGCGCCTGAGATCCCAGTGCCTCTTTTGTAGCGAGAAGCTACTTACAGCTAACACATTGTGTAACAACACTAAGTAGCCATGGGTTTATTATTATGGTATAGACCATTACCATGCATGTCGCAACTTCATCAGTTACATAATACGCATTCACTACGACATAGCCATAGTGTCCGAAAACATATCACATTACATTATCTCGGTCCACACAGTATGATCGCCACTGCAGCTCACAATTTGTGTAACAATTAGTAGTGGTTATTTGGCATCTTATCATTGTTAAAGCTATTAAATAATATGCATCAGCCCAGCTTATTATACATTCTTGGATGACTATGAACAGAATAATAACCAGTTTCACAATTGGGTTCGAACTCTGCCCAAAATTACTAATCAAGCCTCATCAAGAGGAATTATTCTTTTTCTTAACTTTTATTTTTCTCAGAGAGCAAAGTGATGTAACTGCTCAGATTAATTCGCCAAAAAATTGTCAAATTAAATTCAAGTTTTTACACACTCGATCAGTGAAAACGCGCGCATTTATCGTTGCCATTTGCGCGCTAATGCGCAAGACATGATGCTATTTGATTGCAAAACACATTTTGCTTTGGTCTCTACGTTTGATTTTATTCAATATATCTGCTTTACTGATTAGTTACGCCGACTACTGGATTTGCCTATACCAAGCTGTCATCTTGTCGCATAGTCTTTGCGCATACCAATAATTTTGTTGTTGCGTACACAATCTATTAATCGGATTTCTAAGTGTGCAAGAATTCGAACAGCAAATGCCTTGACTTTCTTCAAAAGGTTTATTTATTTAGGTGCATCTAATTAAAGGATCCTCATCTGCACACAGGAGGACACAGCAAGTGTCTAGAAAAACTTCTCAACGCCCTCATACTTCAAACATTCGTATATTTTCACGGCATCTTCCAACGATCTTTACTGTTTCTATTATGGGTCACCAGCCGTACTTGATTTACGATTACCTTTTTGTTTTCTTAGTAACCTCGCACGGCACTTATTGCTAGCCAGCGCCGTACGCTACTTTATAAATTATAAATTAGTTGACAAAATTCCACAAGAATCTGGTGTAAAGGCCAGGCTCGGATATATGCGAGCTATGACCAGCTAATTTTAAACCATTCAGAAACATCTTATAAACTGCATTTCCTTAGTCCTCCAGATATTTGTCCTGTATCCTCAATTATCTCATTGTTGGTCATAATTTTAAAATAGTATTTACTATATATATATATATATATATATATATATATATATATATATATATATATATATATATATATATTATATATGATATATATATATATATATATATATATATAAAAGATGAGACCACCGTTTTGCTGAATACCCGACATGATAGGACGAAATTTTGAAGACCTTGAAAACAAATGTACTCGTCACTTTCTTGAAGGAAATTTAAGTTCCTTCAAAAAATGTTAATTAAAAATTATATTTTGTTACAAAATTCAACATTTTATTAGCAAAGTTTCTCAAGCCAGAACCACGCAGCAAAGCGCACCACATAACTCAAAAACTTAACAGCACTTTATTATGTTATCAGCAAGACAAGTTAAAATCTTCGACGATCTGCGAAAAGGATAATTCCAAACTTTTATATTTTTTAAACACAGTATTTTTCTTTGAATCCAGCAATAACCTAAATGTTCAAAAATAAAATATGTTTTATTTTAATATGAGTTGTTAATAGATCTCCAACAATTATTTAACCTCAATCCTGGTAGACAGATAGCTAAAATTCCATATCATGTTTTTTTTAAGAACAGATCTTCGTATAGTTAGCGTGGTCTAATATTTTGTATCGAGGTTAAAATTAATATTAGAGCATTATTTCATCTAATGCTATAAGTAACATGACTTAATATTTTGTATCCTTGTTAAAGTATAATATTAGATCATTATTTTATATAATACTATAGTATTACTAGTTAAGTCGAATAATAAATTTTTAGGCTTCCGTTCTACAAATTAGATGCTATGTCCATCTTGTCGTATACTTCTTTTACATCGGCGGGCATTTTTCGTTGCTAACCGTTAAATATAAATTGCTGATTAATATTTTACACTACCGTGATCATATTTATGTGCGAATAATGTACCAAATTTTGCTCGTTACTTCTATTGAGTTTTCGCCCAAAGGATTTATTCAGTCTACAGGATATATTACATGAAGAGAATCTGATAGTACGTAATATAATTGCCAACCTAGTAATATAATATTTATTTAAGAAAGCATTATTCAACGTGGCAACAGTGCAAAGTTGCTCAAAAACGGAGAATCGTTGAAAAAAGTTCGAACCACTTATAATCGAATGAACAGTTAATCACATATTTCAGTCATGTTATTTCCCTGGTATAAACTTACATTAGTTTTTACTAACCAATCATCCATTTTTGTTTTTTGTTATTATATATATTGTAGGAGGTATTTTCACGGGGTTGCGTTATATTTACCATTTCTATGGGATTCCTTTATAAGCCTGGTAGCGGATGTCGGATGAAATATGTTTCGTATGCTGTGCTTATAATGATTCTCAATTTCTAGCTGGCGTTCGTCCCTTTTTCCCTCGGTGCGGTGGTGAGAGAAGGCCAAATCGAAATACCATACGTGTATTTCGAGCAATGTTCACGTTAAGTAACTAAAAATTCTAAGTTAGACAAAATTGACTGTGCTCTAGTTGGCAACAAAATAAAATATTGTTAACGCAAAGCTAATATCTAGGCCCATAGGCAGTAAGTCATGAATCCCATTGGATAATAGGTCAAGCGCACATAAAAATTTAAATCCTGGCTTTAACGGATTAGACACGGTAATTTACAGCATGCGCCCGTTGTGTTACGCGCAGGTCTGTGTTGTTGTTAAACACAACCCCATTAAATACGTAGAAAATTGTAGCCCAAGAAATTTCAACTAAAATTGCTTGAAACTAACAGAGATTGTCTCTGAAAACACAATTACGAGAAAGATAGCCTAAAACCAGAAGTAGCACATGTGATCCTAAGGAAACACCGGATCTGTCGAAATTGAGTTTCATTGGGTTACGGAGACGCGCGTTACAATATAAAAAAAAGTCACCTACGTTTCAAAATCATTTGTAATATAGCACTTTTCTTTTAAAAGTTCTGATTTCCAATAATTATCTTTAATTAATACTATCAAATAACGTGAAACCAGAATAAAAAAAAGCCATAAATTACCTATAGGTCGATAATATTTCAACTAGCATTTGCAACGGATTATGAAATGCAACAAATACTGTGTTGTTTATAGTTAAGCCGGTGTTACGAAATAGACTAATTGGATCTAGAATGAGATCTTTTCGATTTTGCAGGATAGCGTGTGCATTATATTAAACTTGCCTTTCTGCTGTTGATGAAATAATAGTGGAACAACCTAAAATTCATTAATTTTGTCAACTACATTGCAAACCAATTTGTAATGACAATATCATTTTTCCTAAATATTTTTAATACCGACTTCAATCAATTAAGATATTACTGTGTAAGCATTACTAAACATAACATGCATCAATACTTTATTCAAATCGGCAAATGTTATATTAGCAGTAATTTAATTCCTAAAATGAATATTAATTTAGGTTTGTAGCAATACGTAACTGAACGAAGTATTACCG
>JAQBSW010007805.1:0-38271 GCA_029291075.1 Eudiplozoon nipponicum | reverse complement strand
GCTGATCGTCATTATTATGAGGTGTTATATTCATACATTTTCGCAGACTGGAGTGGAACCCGAGCGCATTTGCTTCACATTATTGTTCGCAGCCCACTACACCATCCGTAACGCATACTTTATGCCTCATACACTCAAATAAAAAAATATGGTTTAGATGGATTTTCCATCAGGTTAAACTCGTTTTTCGGATTGTCTAAATACCTTAAGCTTTAAATAGCCAGTCACTATCAATCTCTTTATACAAGAAACTGTACCTGAGGTGTGGCTAAAAAGGACGCAACTGTTTTGTTTGATGCAATGGCGTTACTATCTTATGCAGTGTTTAGTTAATACTGAAAACATTTGTATAATCAAAATCTCGACAATTTTCATAAAAAAGCAACAAATAAATAAAGTAATGAATAAATAAATAAGTATATATTTCGTGTAAATTGAGGGTACCTTTTGTTCAAGATTGGATAGAAATTTGATATTTGAAATGTATTAATGGAATAAAAGAAATTTATTTATTCATTCATTATTATTATTATTAATAAAAATAATATTATTATTATTATTATTATTATTATTATTATTATTATTATTATTATTATTATTATTATTATTATTATTATTATTATTATTATTATTATTATTATTATTATTATTATTATTATTATTATTATTATTATTATTATTATTATTATTATTATTATTATTATTATTATTATTATTATTATTATTATTTTTATTATTATTGTTATTATTATTATTATTATTATTATTATTATTATTATTACAATATTATTATTATTATTATTATTATTATTATTATTATATTGTCATTATTATTGTTATTTGCAGGCCTAGCCTTAAATGTTATTAGATATTTCATATTATTCGAATAATTTTATAAATTTATAAAAGTATCATCTATTGTAAACAGACACATCCTGAAAAAAATAATATAATTTAGGCAAAATAGAAAATTTCCATAGGTTTTTGGAAAATTTTGATTATTTAATAAAATGTCATAGAAGATCGAACAAGGAAGCGCGCATAATTTCTTCTCAAATGCAGCCTGTGTTTATTAAACTGCAATATTTATAGTATCAGCGCAGATCCTATTTTAGGTTTAATATAAACAGATTTTATACAGCTTGATGCTTCTTTAGCTGCAACTTCAAATCTGGTTGGAAATTAACCGTAAAATTCCGTTTTTGTTGTTCTGCGATTTATACTTTTAATGCTGAAATTTATATATCCGTCAGTTAATGTAACTTAGATTCGTATGGCTTGGGATTTTAGCAACTTTTTGACTCAATAAGAGCGGCTAATTTTTTACTCAACTGGCTAAAAATTAAAAAATTTACACCTTTATATTATATTTAAAGCCATTGAACAAAATAATTCAAATTGGCGGTTCCATGTCATATTCTGGGATAGCTTATTAGGCATTGCACGAAAGATATTTAATTTTGTTTAAATTATAATATCCGTAAGCAGGTTGATGATGTGGTAATGAGGAGCTCCCTATCGTTTGTGCTAGCTAAGGTTTTATTGATCATACTTGATAACACATCATTAAAGATAGACATATGTAATGTGTTTGAACAGGTCGAAATAAAGCGCATTGCTTTCAATTTAATTAAAGCAATATTTAATTGACCAACCGACATTGAACAGTATTGACAAAATAGCCGTTTCTCACTGTTTTAATAAATATTTCACACTATTCGCGGCTGCCTTTGAAGAAATGACAGTTTCTTCGACCAAAACACAAATGGTGCCGTCTATAATAATGCGAAAAGCGATCCAATGTTTAATGGCTATCCTAGATAATTGATTGGGCCAATGTTTAAATACGGACTTAAATCGAAGCGGGTGTCTTACGAATAGAAAATAAATCAATTCTCCAAAAATTCCCATTTAGCGGTTACGCTGTTTCCCACACGGCACAGAAACAGGTTATGGCGTCTTTAAGACAAACATTTACTGTAGCTTCATCTCAAGTGCTATTTAATGTTACACTCTTGCCTTTACCAGCAATTAAAGGCGAACAACCGTTAATTTCAACCTCAAATAGTGTTCAACAATATAAATGAGCAAGATGCCAATAAAACCTACGTAGGCCGAATCGCCCAGAGATTAAATTAATCCAATAGAAGAATATTGCAACCTAAATTTTTGCATCAAATCAAATGGTGAATACGCGTCTGCAACTGCGCAATATATCAGTGAAACTTCGCATTTAGTTCTGCAGACGTGGCAATTAAGATAATTGAATTATGCTATAGTAGAAATGAGTTAACAACATATGAAACTTTGAGGATAAATTGCAGTCTGATTTATGCAAGCTGAAAAAATGTATGTAATTGATAGGTTGTACCTTTATTTCTCCCTCTGCATGCTTGCATTTTCTGTTTTTGTTATTCAATCTATATAAAAATGTAATAAAATATGTAAATAGGTGAGAAGAAAATTAGAATGAAATATTTCTTTTATCTTTAAAGTTTCTTTTTATATTTACATATGCATTTTATTAACACTCGGATTCTCCAATAAAATTATTTAACTATAGTTTATTTATTTATATTAATAAATGGAACAAACTAGAATATTTTCAGACCAATAACTTCATTTTATTCCTTTATATGGTCATACCAAATATAATTGGTGTACCCGTTCCAGAAAGTAATAATTAGCTGCATACAAACATGTATAACGTATTTTACATTTTGGATTATTGTTGCACGGTAATAAATTAAAATCAATTGCAATGTATTCAAAACATATTTTCCTCTTGATGTCGAATGTAACGTAAATTTTTGGTTTTAATTCGAGGAATTATGAAAATTTTAAACTAATATCTGTATCTTCCGAAAATTAAAATGATCATTTATACTAAGATTTATAAAGTAAAATTGCTCTTATTCGATGTGTTTTGTTTGGAAATTAATTACGGATTGACATTACGTGTCGGACTATATTAAAACAAATTATGAATATAAACATATTATAAAATATAAACAATTTTTATTTTAATTATTAAAACAAACAGTAACAAATTAATCGTGAACAATTTTTTTGGAACTTTGAATGTATCTTTCTTCACATAAAATCAACTGGAATTTATGCATTATTTTGCGGGTTTCAGCAAAAGTATTTTCTAACAGTTTTATTTAAGGAAATTTTTCATCGCATGCAAGTTTTAATTGCCAATGGATGTGATTGAGAAAAATTAGTCACATTGGCAATCCCAATCAAATTAAAGCGGCGTTTATTTTATGAACAATTGCATTAATTTAACAAGAATTGATTTCGTGGGTGGTGGTAAAAATTATTTAAATCAAGTTTGCGAGCTTGAAGTAAACACCAATCCCACTGTATTTAACCAGTCGTTGAAAAACATAACAAAACTACCGCCAGCCGCAACGCACTGACGCGTTTCGACCTTCCATGATCATCATCAGAGAACGACGGCAAAATGACTATCGAGGATCAAACCGCATTGAATATATATGGAAATCAAATTTAGATATGCGGCTCTCACCTCTAGCAGTCTCGCATACATTGAACTTGACTGGAAATGTCGGCTGCACAATTTCTATGCAGTCACGAACATTAACTGTTTGCAGCTTTCGCCACATATTCATATATAGACAATACAATTTAACAAGAATTGATTGCGCGGGTGGTGGTAAAAATTATTTAAATCAAGTTTGCGAGCTTGAAGTAAACACCAATCCCACTGTATTTAACCAGTCGTTGAACAACATAACAAAACTACCGCCAGCCGCAACGCACTGACGCGTTTCGACCTTCCATGATCATCATCAGAGTACGACGGCAAACTGACTATCGAGGATCAAACCGCATTGAATATATATGGAAATCAAATTTAGATATGCGGCTCTCACCTCTAGCAGTCTCGCATACATTGAACTTGATTGGAAATGTCGGCTGCACAATTTCTATGCAGTCACGAACATTAACTGTTTGCAGCTTTCGCCACATATACATATATAGGCAATACAATTTAAACAATAATTGATTGCGCGGGTGGTGGTAACAATTATTTCAATCAAGTTTGCTAGCTTGAAGTAGTTTTATTATGTTGTTCAACGACTGGTTAAACACAGTGGTATTGGTGTTTACTTCAAGCTCGCAAACTTGATTTAAATAATTTTACCACCACCCGCGCAATCAATTCTTGTTAAATTGTATTGCCTATATATGAATATGTGGCGAAAGCTGCAAACAGTTAATGTTCGTGACTATATAGAAATTTTGCAGCCGACATTTCCAGTCAAGTTCAATGTATGCGAGACTGCTAGAGGTGAGAGCCGCATATCTAAATTTGATGTCCATATATATTCAATGCGGTTTGATCCTCGATAGTCAGTTTGCCGTCATACTCTGATGATGATCATGGAAGGTCGAAACGCGTCAGTGCGTTGCGGCTGGCGGTAGTTTTGTTATGTTGTTCAACGACTGGTTAAATACAGTGGGATTGGTGTTTACTTCAAGCTCGCACACTTGATTTAAATAATTGCATTAATTTTACCTTCAAATTTATGATTTTAATTAGTCGTTTTGTAAAAAAAATTAAATCAATGAAAGAAATCGTGACATATCAAAATTAGCTACTCGTTAAACTAACAAAAAACTCTATGCAATAAAATCATTTTAACGTGGTTTGGAGAATGCGAACTATTTGAATAGATTTTTCGGCACCGAAATTAGGCGGACTCTTACCTGGCACGTCGAGACAGCGGCCATTTAAAATATTCATATATTCGACACTAAATTGAGCCTATTTATGGCAATAAATTAATTTATTCTTTCCTCACCGGCAAATTGCTCATGAAATGGTCGAAGCAACTTTGTCAGATTATTCAAGCATGTCAAATAACATTCCTACATAGAACATCGTGATTTTTATTCTTGCAATTTAAAGAAAGTCTTTCACGCTTTAGACTTATGAACAATATCAATTTGTGCGCATATTAAATTAGAAATTGAATTAAAATTAATAAATTTAAAAAAAGAGTAAAATGAGGGCGTGATTAATCAGACAGACATAAGGCATTTGGCAATATAATTGAATTTCTACGAACTGTTAATAATAAATATTCAAATAATGGAAAGTTTTACTATTACCACGTAAAACGCATAATTGTATTAAATTTAAAACCTAAAAAATTTTCTATAATGGCTGTTGTCTTAACGCTATATATACAAATATATATATATATATATATATAATATATATATATATATATATATATATATATATATATATATATATATTTATGATGTCCATTCCTTTTTAATTTAACGGCATTCTTATAATTAGGAAAACACAAATAACAAAGTGAATAAAGGCCATTTATTTCGTGAATAGCTAATCATCTCTTATACAATCATACATATTTATACATTTTGGGTTTTCAATTGATTATGCTAGTGGTAACAAATCTGACTCGTTTTTACTGCTGTTTCTTGTTTTGGCTAGTTGGTGAGTGTGTATGCGTTTGTGTTTGTGTGTATGCGTGTTTGCATGTAAAGGTCATTCTCGCAGTATAGCGAAGTGATGTCTGAGATCTTGTCATTATTGTTTTGATAGCTTGAGAATTAACCATTTGTGCGCATTGTTCACTGTTACATATACAAGTGCTATTTTTCCCAGTATAGTTGATCGTTTCACCTCGTTGCGCGAAGTTTACGTTTTCACGTGGTAAAAACACCAGTGTTGATTGCAGTGTTAAACGCACCTGACCTTGATATTCAAAAGTTTCATCAACATGATATACTTATCGACTGGCCAAGAATAACAAAATTCAACAACAATCTACTAGTATCCAGCCGAGAACAAACAGGCCCTCGACTAGAATCAACAAACGTACAATCGGATTGGCAACAAACTGAAGTGGAAATAACAGAGGCGCATACGATGACAGAAGTCTCCAAACAATGTGAGCGTTTAACACTGCAATCAACACTGGCGTTGTTACCACGTGAAAACGACAACTTTGCGCAACGAGGTGAAACGATCAACTATACTGGGAAAAATAGCACTTTTATATGTAACAGTGAACAATGCGCACAAATGGTTAATTCTCAAGCTATCAAAACAATAATGACAAGATCTCAGACATCACTTCGCAATACTGCGAGAATGACCTTTACATGCAAACACGCATACACACAAACACAAACGCATACACACTCATCAACTAGTCAAAACAAGAAACAGCAGTAAAAACGAGTCAGATTTGTTACCACTAGCATAACCAATTGAAAACCCAAAATGTATAAATATGTATGATTGTATAAGAGATGATTAGTATTCACGAAATAAATGGCCTTTATCCACATTGTTATTTGTGTTTTCCTAATTATAAGTATATATATATATATATATATATATATATATATATATATATATATATATATATATATATATATATGTATGTATATATTTTTTTATAATGTCCATTGCTTTTGAATATTACACAGTATATTTCTAATTAG
This sequence comes from Eudiplozoon nipponicum, assembly GCA_029291075.1. NCBI lineage: Eukaryota > Metazoa > Platyhelminthes > Monogenea > Mazocraeidea > Diplozoidae > Eudiplozoon > Eudiplozoon nipponicum. Next base: position 31,752 of record JAQBSW010007805.1, on the reverse strand, counting down.
GAAGAAAAAAACATTAGTAACAAAGTGGACAAAGGCCATTTATTTCGTGAATACTAAACAATGCTCCACAATCTTTCATTTATATACATTCTGGGTTTTCATTTGATTATGCAAGTGGTTAAAAATGTGACTCGCTTTTACTTCTATTTCTTGTTTTGGCTGGTTGGTAAGTTTGTGTGCGTTTGTGTTTATGTGTGTGCATGTTTGCATGTAAAGGTCATTCTCGCTGCATTGTATAAGATCTGGTCATTATTGTTTTGATGGCTTGTGAATTAACCATTTGTGCGCATTGTTCGCTGTTGCATGTACGAGTGCTATTTTTCACAGTGCTGTTTATTGCTTCACCTTGTTGCGCAAATTTTTGTTCTGCACATGGTAACAGCGCCAGTGTGGATTGCAGTGTTGATCGCTCATATTGTTTGGAAAGTTCTGTCATCGTAAGCGCCTCTGTTATTTACACTTCAGTTTGTGGCCGATCCGATTGAATGTTTGTTGATTCTAATCGAGGGCCTGTTTGGTCTTGCCTGGATATTATTGAGGTGTTGTTGAATTTTGTTATTCTTTGCCAGTCGATTGGAATATCATGTTGATGAAACATTTGAATATTATGATTAGGTGCTTGTTGTTTTATATAAAGGGCTTCATAAATAAATAATAGCTTTTCTGATTTTGCTTTATGTAGAATTGAGAAATTGGTCCAATTGACTTTTTGCCCCGTTGCCAATATATGATCCGAAATAGCTGATTTTCCTGACGGTGCCAAGCCTTTGTTAATCAGTTTCTGTGGCAAATTTTGCTGGATTCTGGTTATCAATTGCTTCTTTATACGTCCGATATATGTGCTACGGAACATACATGAGAATTTGAAATCTATGAATGATTTGGAGAGAATTGGCAATTCATCTTTGGCATCCAAGCTCATGATACTCTGTGTGCTAAATGTCATATTAACTTTAACACTGGGAAATTTCTTCTTAGTTAATCTATTCAGCTGCCGTGAAATTATTGGGGCTTGTATGTAGTCAAGAAAAACCTAAGTGAACGTGACATTATTGACATTCAGGCTGGAACGGAAAATTTCTACAATGACCTAACGAAAGACACCGCCCCACATGCATTCAATGGACAAGGACTAAAAGCTGAGCTAGTTAGCGTACTAGAACAATACAAAAGGAATTCAAAGGCAGCCAAATCATCACAAACAAAAACATAGACGAACTCAGAAAACTACAATCAGACAAGTCCATACGACTTGCCACACCAGACAAAGGATCAGGAATTGTTATACTTGGAGCCGACGCTTATAGAAAGTCCATGAACTACATTTTAAATGATCAATCTAAATTTAAACAAGAAATCAAATAGAAAAATGATTCAACAAACATCGAATCAAGAATTAATGCAATTCTGAAAAATAAGGAAAAACACGTTTTAACATCGGTGGCTGATTACGATATTAGATCAGAACTCATAGAAGACATCCAAAAGGCAAAACCCGTCGGAAGAAACACCGCAAGATTGTACGACAAACCAAAAACTCATAAAGCCGTGACAGTCTCAGGAGCTCCCTCGATGCGGCCTATTATGTCAATGATCAACGCTCCAAAACATAAACCAGCCAAGTTTCTCTGCAAAATACTTCAACTAATACGAAGCATCATAAACGCAAACACTATCAAGGACTCCTTCGAACTAGCAAATGAACTGAAGGGAAATAACATTCTACAAAATACAATGGTCTCGCTTGACGTTTTATCCTTATTTACAAACACACTACTGGATAAGACAACGGAGATCTAGTGTGACCTTATCAAAAATGAGTTTTTGATTTCCTTATAGACACCAATGACATCAAAGACCTAATATTAGCATGTACTAAAACGCGCAATTTACATTCGAAGGGATATACTACAGCCAGATCAATGGTGTAGCTATGGGAAGTTGCATTGCACACTTCCTGGCAGATGTATACATGTATCATCTTGAAAAAGCGAGCCTAAAATGAATAATTGACCAGTGCGCACTCTACAAAAGTTATGTAGATGATATCTTGTTGTTCATCTCAGAAGCAGCAGACCCTTCCGAAATCCCCAAACAAGCAAATGGAGCCGATCCAGATCAAATTCTTTCTCGAGGTAGAGAAAGATGACAGTTTCCCTTCCTTGACATCAAACTCACTCGAGAAAGAAACGGGGATTTGACACTGGCCAAATATAGAAAATCCACTTTCACCGGGCAATACATTCATTTCAACAGCAGTGTACCAAACTTCCACAAAGCAAACTTAGTAAATAATCTAGCAAACAGAATCAGGAAGACCTGTTCTGTACACAAGATTGAAGAAGAACAGGGAAACCTCAGGAAAATTTTGCTAATGAAAAATTACCCAAAGCGTTTCTTGATGTCAACATTAGACCACGACAGTTTCGCACTAGAGAGGATACCGTCAAGCAGGTTTTCCTAAACTTACCATTTAGAGGCGGCGTACCAGCCTCAATAATTGCATAGCGGCTGAAAAGAATAACTAAAGAGAAATTTCCCAGTGTTAAAGTTAATATGACATTTAGTACACAGAGAATCATGAGATTGGATAAAAAGATCAATTGCCAATTCTCTCCAAATCATTCATAGTCTACAAATTCTCATGTATGTGCGGCAGCACATATATCGGACTCATACATATAATAGCGATCAATGCGCACAAGTGGTTAATTCACTAGCCATCAAAACAATAATGACCAGATCTCAGACATCACTTTGAAATTCAGCGAGAATGGCATCTACATGCAAACATGCACACACACAAACACAAACGTACACACACTTACCAACCAGCAAAAACGAAAAGTAGAAGTAAAAGCGAGTCAGATTTGTTACCACTAGCATAATCAATTGAAAATCCAGAATGTGAATAATGGAAAGATTGTAGAGCGATGTTTAGTATTCACGAAATAAATGGCCTTTATCCGCTTATGATATATATATATATATATATATATATATATATATATATCTCATATATATATATATATATATATATCTTTTCGGTATAAAAGTTTATTTAACAATTGATTTAGAAAGTAGTATACAGACGAAGTTTTCCATAAAAGAGCATTTCATTATATGGAAGTCACCCAGAAAGGAAATATAAAGAATAAACAAATCACTAATTATTGGATATATTCCAAACCTTGGAAACAACAATATTAACTTCTTTCATGAAACTTGTTTAAATAATTGTGTTTGCTGGGATGCAAACTTATATGGGACAGCCCTGTAAACAGAATGAACTTTACCTATTTCTTTTCAGTCAAAATTTATCAAGTGGTGAGGTATTGTTTTCCTTTCTAACTGCCGCATATGGTGCTCTAACGTTTTATTCTTCTACACTTAAAAAGTTTCATAACTTATACTGAAGTGTACACATATGAGATAGAGTAAAGTTTTATTAGTACATCTATCTTTTCTTGATTGTTTTGGCATTAGTTTTTGCTACAATAACCACAAATATATAACTATATCTCAGTTTGCAAACTATCAAAAATTGACTATATTGAATTATTTCTTATGTAAATTTGATTTCTAATTATTAAATTTTGATTAACATATCCTGACGTAAATCAATCTAATCACACAAAATTTCATGTCCAATTGATTTTGGATTATTAATAAAATTCCATTCATATATATTAGGAAAATTAAAAAAAAATCCTGTGTAAAAGTTACAAATGTGCGAGTTTTTTGCCTATTATGTGTAAAATATGTCATTCTTCTGAATTTTGAATATTCTGACTATTTAATTCTAAAAATGTTTTAGCATGGAAATTAAAGACCGGTCAGTTTTAACATTTCCTAATAAGGTCTCACATAATTCATATCAAAAAATAAATTTCGGTTCTGCCTATCAAAGCCTATACAAAATTAAAAAAAACTAAAATATGTAGAATAAAATATGATTAAGAAACTAAAAAAATATATAAATAATTTTAAAATTGATTAAAAAAAGAAATATTCAGCATATATGGAAATTTGACCAGGTACCTATTTTTAAAATGAAATAAATCGGGGCAAATGCACAAAAAAAACAAACAAATTAAGCTAAAATGTTTAATTTCAATTTTTAATTTAATTTAAAACACGTGTTTGCCCTTCTTTTTAAAAAACCGGCTTGTTTAATCAGAGATTCTGTATTTTAAAAAAACTTCTATTGCATATTGTGTAACCCACTGCAAAACGTAGAACAATTTACTTTTAATCGCGGTATTAACGCGCTTCGAGGTTCCATAATCATCATCAGAACAAGAAGGCTTACTGATTTGAGTTCTAAACGGTATGTGAGAAAAAAACAGAGAAAAACAAATAAGCGTTTACATCCCCTGTAGTTTTGCATTCATTTTTAATGTCAGCTGCTCAATTTCATTGAAACTATGAGCCGAAATTATTCTTTATATGAAGTTTTCCATCATGAAATAAATATTAATCCAAATGTATTTAAACTTTCATCGAACAACATAGCAAAACTACTGTGGAAATGTGCCAGTACGTGTGACTGACGAAAGTTTTGCTATGTTGTTTGACGACTAGTTAAATATAATGGGATTTGTGTCTACTTCAAGCTCCAAAACTTTATTTAAACGTGTGTCACCACCACCCGTGCGATAAATGAATGTTTGATTGAGCCTAAATTAGTTTCATCTTAGATTAAACGACAAAGTAATGCAATTAAGCATTCTTAACCTACACGAGGATTGCAACGTTTAAAAAATACAGTTTTCAAACTCAAGTAAGGCACAAATCACACTTCGTTTCAAGTCTCTTATTATATCAAAATAATTATTTCCTTCATAATATTATTTAATTATAATTATCTATTTACTTCAGCTTATTTACAACGGCCCTAGATATTCGAAATGGTTAAGAGCTGAATTATCCATCTTTAAATATATTTTAATTAAGTGGCAATAGCTGAAAAAAAGTCAATTATCGTTACTGCCTAGAAATGTCACAAAATAACTTCAGTGCAGAACCGCTTAGCTAGTTTTGCTTTACTTATTTTTGCGTTGCGGTTTTATTATTTATTGTCAGTTTGTTTTATTGCTCTGGTGACGGTTATGTAAGTTACAAATTTCTAACCATTTGTTACTGTTGGTAGTTTTCCTCTGACGTGCGTCAGCTTCGAAAAAAACGGGACTGTTGTTTATATAAAGTTCGCGAACTTGATTTAGAGAATTATTATTGACACCAATCTTTTATGGCATTTAAATATTGAAAAATCCAGAATTATTGACAAGGAAATTTAAAAATGAAATTTATTACAATCCGGAGAATGATTGCTAAAGTAGACCTCTGAAATAAATAAATTCAATATCACATTTAAATTTGCAACAGAAACTGTTTTAAATTTGTCAAAAATGAGTGCATGAGTATTACATTGCCAAAATTACTATGCAAAAATCGAATGAAGGCTATAAAATGTGCTTACTAATATTCAACAACTATGGTTAAACTATCTGTTTGAATACTATGTGAATTCATGTTTTATCCTTTTCTGCCATCTAATTCCTCAGCATCCTTGAACTACTCAGCAATTTAATTACTCCTTCTGTCGAATATTTATTAGTTTCGTTACAACACCTTATTAGGAAATGTGTTAACTTTGAACAAATTTTTTATGCTGTTGAAATCGTGCATCTATATACATCATACATGGTCTTATCTGCGTAAAGAGATAAATAAATGCTTTCAATTGTAAGAAAATAATAATTTCCCATTTTCTGTCAATGTCTACTGATGAACGTACGCACACATTTTCGCAAAACGAAACAAAGATAAACAAAATCGAGAATATATTGGAAATGAGAATATAGACAACTATTTTCCTTAAGTCCAACCATTCCTTGACTCAAAGCCAAATATAATTTTTCAACTTGCATAATCAGGCCGTCATATATTTACTCTCAGAACTCAATAAGTTACATAGTTTTTTGGCTATTGAAATTCGTAAGTACCTAAAAGGAAATATATAGTGAAAATAGGTGCAATGTTGCAATTACTTAGAGTGCATTTAAGTGCTTTGATGCTCAGATCGTTTTGGCACAAGCAAAAGTATTTCAATGTATTTTTACCCTAAGTATTTGACGTCTAGTCAGTTGTTATACGTACGTTGATCGTATACACACTCATGTATATTGATGGACTTCAAGAGCTGTTTTTCTTTAATTGTTAAATACTGTTTGTTGCGGAGATCTAATATATATGCAAGTATGTGTTAGTTGTTGCGAACCTAGTAACAAATTAGTTCAGTTGTGACCAGAAGGATAAACCAAAGGCAGCATGAACGGAAAGTACAATCTCATGCACATTCGTTTCGTGCTTACTGGGGACTCATCAGTAGAAGCAGGTATTAAGCTCTTTAACCACTATATATTTTGGTTAAGAATGTGGGATAATAGGACGGTACAATCTCCTAGACGAATGTGTAAACCTGCAATAGTGAAGCTAACATCATATAAAGTCTACGGCAATGCGACTTCAACGCTAACTCACACTATATAATATATATACCGAGTCTGTAAACGATACAACACTATGGCTATTGTGTTAGTAACCGATACCAGCATTATTGTACCGAAAAGGTACATGGTACTAACACTATGGTTTTCGAGTCGGTACATGATACCAACCTGATGGATATTAATTTATGCTAAGTTCACCCAAATTGAGAATTTCAACATTTTCTGATCACCTGTTACTCCAGTTAATCCATACTCTCTGGCCTTGATCGATATCAGTTATCACATTTCCCGGTAAGCATGACATCATTCAATTGAATATATTACAGTTAAATACTAGTTGCTGCGGAGAACTAATATATATGCAAGTATGTATTAAGTGTTGCGAATCTAGTAACAAATTAGTTCAGTTGTGACCAGAAGGATAAACCAAAGGCAGCATGAACGGAAAGTATAATGTCATGCACATTCGTGTCTTGCTTACTAGCGACTCATCAGTAGGAGCCTGAATTACGTCCTTTAACCACTATATATTTTGGTCAAGAATGTGGGATGATAGGATGGTACAATCTTCTAGACGAATGTGTAAACCTGCGATAGTGAAGCTAACATCATATAAAGTCTACGACAATGCGACTTCATGCTTCCAGCGAAATGTGATGAAGGCCAGAGTGTATGGTTTAACTGGAGTGACAGGTGTTCAGAAATTGATGTAATTCTCAATTTGGGTGAACTTAGCATAAATTGATATCCATCAGGTTGGTATCATGTACCGACTCGGAAACCATAGTGTTAGTACTATGTACCGTTTCGGTACAATAATGTTGGTATCAGTTACTAACGCAATAGCCATAGTGTTAGTATCTTTTACAGACTCGGTATATATATTATATAGTGTGAGTTAGCATTGAAGTCGCATTGTCGTTGACTTTAGATTATGTTAGCTTCACTATTACAGGTTTATACATTCGTCTAGGAGATTGTACCGTCCTATTATTCCACATTCTTCGACGAAATATATAGTGGTTAAAGGGCGTAATACCGGCTCCTACTGATGAGTCGCCAGTGAGCACGAAACGAATGTGCATGATATTATACTTTCCGTTCATGCTGCCTTTGGTTTATCCTTCTGGTCACAACTGAACTAATTTGTTTCTTTAATTGTGTTTCTGCAAAGTTGTACCATCTTATATCGACGGCGTAGTTTAGCAACATACGTTGTTCGAGCTAATTACGATTTGGCTTTATTCTTCTTTAAACGGAATACTCCATTAGCTTCTAATGTAATGATCAAATATATTGAATATTTTCTGGACCTACATTATCTTATTTATTTTGAATTTCGATCTGAAACATTGCGCACTCCTTATCAATTGAAATTTATTTATAAAACATTATAATTTGCTTTAATATATTCGTAAAAATTAAATTTGGACCAAAAAAAATTACGTTTCGGAAGACATCCGGCATCCGGTTTTCTGAATTTATGGAACTGGAACACGAACTGCTACAATGTAAATATCTATTAAATAATGTAAAATGTTAAGTCTTCAATTGCTAATAAAATTCGACGACCTATTTTTTTTCTTTTAAAAAAAATGGTCCCTTGAATCACGCATATTACCTAATTTCAGGAAGTTAGGTAATTACCGATATAACTTTGCAGAATAAGCAAATAATTTATTAAATAAATAACACTTGAACAAGATAAACTAATTTGACGATATAAAAACTTTTACCTAAAGTATTTCTTTGTCATACAGTGCTGCTACAAAAAGCGTAGACACAATGGGCTGTTATCTTTCTGTTTTCTCTATTTAGTTCAAGGAGCATGTAACATAAATTGGCGTAAATAAATATTAAACACTTTAATTTAGAGGTCTAAAAATGGATTCGTGTTATATATACAAAGTGGAACAGTTTTCTCTCTGAAGTATTTATTGCCAATTACACACAAAATCGATAAAGCTAATAGCTCTTAAATGCATAATTCTTGACGCCCAGCAAAGCAGAATCCTTTCAAAAATATATTACATTGGTTAAGCCGAAATAGAATGTACGATAAAAAAGGGCAGTTCAATTTCTGTGATAATTGTTTGGCTGTCAATAAGTTTGTATTCAGAAAATATTAACAACAAAAAGCCATTAAAGGCACTTATATTTTAAAAGCAGTATAGTTTTCATTTCCCTTCATACATTCAATCTTTTATTTTTTTTGGTTATTATTCAAGAATGGGAGTGTCATACAACATTTTGACCAGCAACTTAATACCAGATTTATATTTGAAAATTAAGAAGAAATAGCAAAGGCTGAATTTTTTTTAAATTGCACGTTTTGCAAAGGAAATGCTTTTATTTAAAATTAAAAATTTTTTTAATAAAAATTAATTTGGTTTTCGAGAATAATTAAAGAAAAAACTGAAATCGTTCAAATTTTAAAACAAATTTCGCAATCTAACACAAAAAATATTTCTTGAGCGAAAAAATGCAGTGTGAAAATACCTCAGACATTACTTATTTAATTTATTAAAATTTGGAGGGTATGAATAAAAAAACTAACTATTCTACAACAATTATATGTCTATATAAAATTTTAAAATTTAAAAAAATTGCTATTTGTCATAATATTAATTTAAAAAATTAAAACACAATGATATAAACATTGCTTGAGATTTATAAACAGGTAACACAGAACACTCCGTAATATAAATAAAAACACATCAGGTAGAATATTGATATTAAACAATAATTAACGTTTAATTTGATATGTTTAGTATTTTTCAATGACATGATCTGCTCTAGTTACTATGGAAGCAAAAATTATTGCAACATATGTTAAAGATCTTTTGTCCAGTGCTTTGTTGCTGCTTAACTACCATTAGAATAAATATATTATATCAATACTAGATTCAAACTTCAAAGCATTTTGATCGTGACCATGCAAGTCTTTCAGCAGTTTGCAAAACCTGCTTATATTTTTATTTATCAGATTTATGCTAAACGTATATTTACTGCTGAATTTTTGTTTTAAAAGGGCTCTCGTGAAAATAAATTTTGATTGGAAAATTCAACTAGCAATTATTTAATGTTCATTATACATCACACCACATTTCGACAAAGAAAATAGTATTTAATAAAATTTTAACGTTAGGATTTGATTTGCTTATATTGTTAGCATAACCTTTAGGTGGCACATGAAAGCAAAGAAAATTTCTTTAATTGGCCAATATCGAAATTAGCAAACAGATAAAAGCTATAACCATAATTACCGCGCCAGGTTTCGAAACAGTAGGTTTTCATTTTAGAACCATACATCTTTTCCACTTAGTCACAAAATCAGCGGAATGCATGGAGAATGAAGTTTCGAACTATATACTATTTTTGATCAGACTTTCGTTAAGATGAATCATCCTGGAAAAAAAAATTTTAACTGAAAATTTTCTGAACACGTCCTCTATTTGCCATTTTAAATTGAACATTACGAAAACGTGGAATGAGATTCTATTTAAAATATAATAGAAAAAGTTAAGTATGTGTATTTTACTGCATTAGACGTATAATGCCACAATAAACATAATGAAATTTGTATTTTTGACCTGTTTTGAATTTATTGGGATGAATTTAGTAACATCTAGAATTGCTGCGTTCAGATTTCAGACACAGAGACGTTTATTGCAAAAACAATTCAATTTTTTTTATAAACGAACCTATTTATTCAGCATTTTATTCGAGTAAATCGTCATGGATTTTTATTTGAAACCAAGGACCACAAATATATTTTACAAATTTTCCTAACATGTAGGACACCTTACTAACTTTCAATGTGAAATTGAAAAAAATTATAATGGCACAATGTGATCTTGTTTACTTTGGCCTTGTGAAATAAACATGGCACAGGATAACTAGAGCGATATATCAAAATTGCCGATTCCCATATTATTTGGATAATAAGAGAATGCATATTACATACAGACACAATCAGACTTGCAAAGTAATATATTATCAGGTTCAATCTATTATTCAAATCGAGTATTCGAGCTTGAATTAAACACCAATCATATTGTACTTAACCAGTTGTCGAACAATATAGCCAAACAAACATCAGTCACACGTATTAAAGCGTTTCAAGCTTCTATGATCACCATCTCCAAGCTAGCAAACATGATTTGTGTAGTTGTTACCATCAACCGCGCAATCATTATTTTTTTCAAATTTCAAACTACTCATACACGATATTTCATTATGAAACAGCCAAAATACTAACTTTCGAAAAATATTAAATTAAATTCTAATGAAGTGGTTTTACTGTCTAAATTATCTGATTAAATTAAACATATTAATTCAGCAAATTCCCTATGATAGCGTCACAGAAAGCCTGAGTGTATATTTTGGTACTTAAATAGTAGAATTAAAAACGAGTTATTTTTTACAATTCAAGTAATGTATTTAAACGTATTTGATCGTTAGATTTATTACATTAGGGTCACTGAACTACATTTTATTTCATTCGCGTATGAAAAGTCAGTATCTAAATGCAACTCTCTAACTATATTAGGCTGGCGTAGGAAAGTAATTTTGAGAATCCAATTAGATATCTAAAACTTATTAATTTATAGACTCTAAGGTTAGTTACACGGACCTTGTTGAACTTAATCTAATGTGTGGACATATTAGAGCTACCAGACAAACCTTATTGTCTTTAGTCGTTTGATTTTCAGATAAGCCAAAAATATGATATTTGCATTGAAAGTGATTCTAATAATTGTAACGAAAATTGCATTACACGTACATTTGTTTTAGGTTTTATTGAAGATCAGACACGCATTCCATAAGCCTATTTTTTCTATTTTCTATGATCATCCTATCATGATTTATAGCACTAAATAGGCGGTAAGAAAGTTCAAATGGAATAAATCAAGATATTCAGCAATAGGATTAGAAAATTGTGCGTAGTAATTGGTAAAATGACCTGGTTTTACGTTTATTAATTAACTGTTGATGTTTAAGTTATAGCGTAAAAATAACTGCTGTATTTGTGTGTATTTGTTTGTTTGACCAATAGATAAATGATTTATTCGCAGGTTAATAATGTGAAAAATTTGTCAAAAATACCAAAATTTTGAAAGATTACTACGCCAATAATATCACTACATTTTAGAACATTAGTCTTAAAACTTATTTTTTAGAACCACATATTTTGCTCATTTGGAAGTCTACTGTTAAAATATGCGCTCTTTTAATATTTTAACTGGTTGAATTTAACATTTCTCTTAGGAAAATAAATTTTTATAATATATAAAATAGTGAACAAATCTTTCGATGCAAATAATATAAGGTGTTCTTTAGCGGAAGTTAAAGCGAATCATATACCAAATTCTGTACAATATAATTAATACTGAAAACAGATGTATTAATTAGTACACAACTATACAAAATTCAAAGAGATATTTTAAAAATATCACAAAATGGGATTACCTACAAAATAACATACTCTTAATGAATAGCTGCTGATTTTGATATAGAAAGTATTAAATTTTTTTCTTCCTGTGTCTCGTAAAATTATCATCTTTATTCCATTAACTAATTAGAAAGCTTTTATTACTTAAAAAATACGCCCTCTTTGTATTCTTTCGAATATTTTTCTTTGAAACTAATTCGTTTGGTTAACATAAATAACATAAATAAATAAATAAATAAACAACATAACTTATATTTTAGCGTGACATTTAGGTTAAATTTCTGTCGTGTTAAATATATTAACAGCATATTGCTCTATTTTATTGAAGAAGTACTTCTTTAATTTCAAAATAGTTTAATAGCACTAAATTTGCAATTTGCTTAGATGAAAAAGTCGCATCAACAAATTTGCCAGCTTCATCAGATAAATAAATTGTTATATATATACATATATATATATATATATATATATATATATATATATATATATATCAGAACTGCTTTGTAATTTATACGTTAATTATGTGACAATAGAAGCATATGCAAATGTTTATAAATTTCAAAACCAGTAAAGGCAAATTTTTTCTAGACAAGTCCGACAGAAATTTGTGAAGAAATCACACTCTAACCCGAATGTATACATGTGGTTCTTTCAAAACATAAAACGAGATAATAGGGAAATTTTAACAACCATGTGAGGGACTATTTTTTATATTCAACGTTTGCATTTGTAATACAATTATCCAAATTAATTTTCGATTTCCAAACATTTCTTCTCGATATATCCTTGCTCCCCGTAACTAAGTAATTTTAAAAACGTATGCTAACTTGTTGAAAACATCTTGTGCTAATTTAAACTTTTTTAAAGCCAAAATCAGCCACAACGTTTCTGTTCACTTATGAAGGCCAATCGACCAAAATAAGGAACAATAAATATACATCTGAACAGAATTAACTCATGTAAAAAACCAATAATAATCAAACGTCGGTAACCGACAATAGCATTTCAATGATCAAATATGCACCATTGCCAGACAATTATTTGTAGTAAATTTCTGAATAAACAATGGAATATATAGTAAATTCTTTCGCAGTGACGGGATGTTTGTATACAAAATGGTATATACAGATCTTGAACATAAATCGATCGTAAAAAATGCCTGAAATTACATCCGTTGAAAATAGTTTTAAGAAATTTGCTGAAAAGAGAAAAGGTTGATTTTCTATATTTGATGAGAAATTTCGACCATGTTTTCTTAATTAAAACAGTGTCATGGTGCCTTTACGAAGTCAATTTTGTAAACCATAATTCATTTTGCTTTATTTATTTATTACATTCTAATAAATACGTTTTACTGCAACACAATTAAGGATTTCATTTGCGCAACAATCTTCAGCAATATAATTAGCGGGCTCGAAATTTGGCAATTTTTAATTGAATGAAGAATAATTCATAAAGAATAAACTATGATACCCAGTAGTGATTGCAAAACGTTTTATGTATTCAATACATCAAGAGCGTATAATTTCAAAACAAATGACAGCATAACGTAGTCAGAGATAGATGGAGATTTTGATTGTGAAGTTTACTATTTCCTTTCTGGCGGTAGCTATTGCGATAATATCCATTTTATTCCATTTATAGTTTCCGGTTCGGCCAATGTTATACATTTGCAATTTTAGATTAGAAATAAATTGCGTAATCAAGCATAAATTTATCAAAAATCAGCTATACACAGAACAGACTGTAAGGCAAATTTTTGCCTGAAGTTATCTTTTTTGTAATTTCTGCGAAACTATTAAAATTATGGGAATTATAAATTTTCAAATATATAAATACCATTTCTACATTAAAATAAAAATTAGAATTTACTTGTACGTATTTATATGTGCAAATTCAAAATGTGCATTTCCCTCTTCCTGTCTTTTCGCATACCCCTTTGCTATTCAAAATTGATTATAATGATTTTCATGATGTAGACGAACTGAGATCTGACGAAAAGAAAACGAATTTTTTTACTATCTAGGATGAGTTTGGTTATTAATTCATTTATGCTTCAGTGCACAATTAATTTTTAAATTCAAATTGCAATTTGAAATTTATCCTTTGGACAGCGGTAACTTCAACGACATCAAACTTTAATGATTGCGTGATAATCAATGGCATGAAGAAGATTTACATTTCTAAACGAATTCTTTATTAGTAAGCCTTATACGATATCACCTACATTTACATAATTTATGTCATGCTGGGGATATTTCAACATATTAACCAAATAATGCAATGTCTTTATTTTAGGATAAAAGCAGATAACTCATTGACACGATTGCAACAATCATGGTATATCTCATACCAGATCTATACTCGGTGTACCAGGCAGCTTTTACATTTCGTTGTTTTGTAAAAACAAGTAACTCGTTAATTTCAGAAGGCAAAATGTTGCGATATTTTATTTTTCATGGTTATTAATTAGTGAAAAATTCGCTGGCTCTTTGTGATTTATACTGGAACACAGATTTCATAAATAATATTTGCAGAGGCTTTACACAGTATCATCATCAGGCGGAAGGTATCATATTAAATGTGATATTAAATCTGAATTTCATATTTGATCAGCAATTTGATGATATATGCACGAGCAAATTCATTGGTCACATTTTCATCGTAGCGCTGGTGTCCGTTTAATGACTTTTTTATATTTTATTATGTTTTAAGTCACACTATTTTTTTCACTACGTTGGTAGGATTTGGCGCAGAAATTAGCAAAATGTACCAGCCATGAAAGTTATTTAATATTATAAAAATATAAATAAAGTTATGTAAGTATTGATTGCGCGTGTGGTGATGACAATAATTAAATCAAGGTTGCCAAGTTAATATAAACGCCACTTCTATTATATTTATACAATAGCTAGTTTAATTAATCTAATAGATCAGTTACTTCCTTATTGGGAACTCTTCTTGTACTGTCCAGGATTTTTGTCAAGGTCAGCACTTCAACGGTTTACTATACATATGAAACCGGTCTCCTAGGTGAATCGCATCTGCGTATTTAGTCAATACTTAGTTTATATTGACAAATAAGTATAAATAATTAGACTCATTATTTAAGCAATTTGAGAATTACATTTATACATTTCCAGGTTATGTATCTTCTGATGGAAATTGTCCAAGGTATATGCTAATTTTAGACCATTCAAGTTAAATGATCGTTCTGTTGATTCAAATACTGTTCTTGTCTGTTAACCATGGTGTCTCAT
The DNA here is from genome assembly GCA_029291075.1 of Eudiplozoon nipponicum. Classification (NCBI taxonomy): domain Eukaryota; kingdom Metazoa; phylum Platyhelminthes; class Monogenea; order Mazocraeidea; family Diplozoidae; genus Eudiplozoon; species Eudiplozoon nipponicum. Next base: position 16,522 of record JAQBSW010007805.1, on the reverse strand, counting down.
GTAACGTAATTTGTAAACTGCGAAAAAATGCTGATATGAAATGCAGTCTGCATGCATTATATAATAAACGAGTTACTCACTAGCACTTAATATTTGCAAGAATTCATCATTTCTTAGTGTTAATATGATCGGCTGATCTCTACATTTGATTTTTCTGCAACTCATTGAAAACTGTGAATATGAAATTCTTGAAAACTATTAAATTCAAGGTTATGAGTTTATATAAATTCACCCATGACTAATGGAGTTTCCAGTTTAAGCATCATCTGTATATTCCGGTTATGGCAATTTTAATTAAAACTATTTCACTTTTGTCTTCGTTGTATATTTACTTTTTTTTATAGAGTTAGCCTTTATTTGCCTTCAATTTATCAAATTAAATCGTTATATCCAATATTTTGTGACGACATTTCAAAATATAATTAAAAAAGTTGTAATGTTCTTAAGTTAAATTTAGTATTTCATTTATTTTTCTAAAATATAATTAATATTTTTGATGCTATAAATTAGTTATGTTGGGTTATTCTTTGCCTAAATACAATCAATCTATATATATATATATATATATATATATATATATATATATATATATATATATATATATATTTCCATAAAGCTGTGATGATTACTCTGATTCGAACAGAATACCATCATCAGTTATACCTGAAGTTTGAGATTGCAATTGTATTAAAGACAAAGCAATAATTTTGCATTTTTATTTCAGTATATAAACACATTTGTTTCTTTGTATTTCACTGATTTTAATTTCAAATATATAAAGACATTGAATAAAATAACTTTTCAAGCGGCAATTCCTAATTGATTATGCCGACACTGCAAAATATATTTTTTCTATATGGAACAATATAACACAGTTTTTTAATATTATGTACATATTAAAAAGAACAATTGATTATTTATGAAGTTGAAGGCTATTGAATATCAAGTAATTATTACAGGACATTTATTAAAGAATCGAATGTATAAAGTTATAACATCTTCCAGATAGTCGTACTATTATTAATTTTTATCAGTTTACGTGCACAATAAAAAGCCAACAGAAATGTATAATTCAATCTTTGAAGATTAAGAACGAGATACTATGTATTAATTACATTTATAATTAATTTTTTAAAGGAAATTTTATTTAGGTAAAATTCACCTCAAATATTAGATGTATAATGTGGTTATTATAAACGACAGAGTAAAGTGTAAAATAAAATATTGTATTTGAAATGAAATAAGATATCCTAAAGAAAAAATAATTTATACAATTATCTGTATAGTCATTCAAGTATATATTTTACTCTTTTTTAATCATAATAAATGATCAATCAATAAATAGGCAAACATGAATCTTTAAACTGAAAAACGCAGAATTATTTCGACTAAAAAATAAATCGCGTTTTATCATTATTGTTATTATTATTAAATCTATTAAATATATTTTTATTATTATTATTATTAATTATTATTATTATTATTATTATTATTATTATTATTATTATTATTATTATTAATATTGCAAATTATAATCTGACGAAAGTTTAATGAGAGCATATAAACAACAATCCCATTATACGCATAAACCTGTCAGCAAAAACGAATAATTAAGCATTGTATAAAATGAAATTCATCCACTAGAATGGTTTTGTCCTTATTGGGATATCTTCAATCACTGTCCGGAAATATAAAACGTAAAAGGCTAATATAATGAGATTTATGTTTATATGAAGCCCACAAACATGAATTAAATTAAGGCTATGGTATATTTGTCTAATTTATTTGGTATTGGTACGAATGTGTGTATTGACAGATTGTTCAGGTACATATAATTCTGCCAACGAAATGTTTTGCGTTATATATATATATATATGAACATATCTTTATATATTTATATATAAATTGGAAAGCAAAACAAGATAGAAATATGTGAACATAGAGAGAGAGTGTGAAAAAACGGAAACCAATCAATTGCGTGCGTCACATCCAGTTCAAGCTCAATGCCTGAACATGCTTCTTCTGCTTGCATAAATCCGGCTGCAATTTGTTCATCCATAAGGCTTCGTATGTGGCTAGCTCCCTTTTGTTATTGCATTTAGTAATTATTTTGAATGCTACGTCTGGAGAACATACGTGATATGTTTCAACGATGTGTTGCTCAATTGCAGACGTGTATTCATCATTTGATTTAAAACAGGCGTTTAAGTTACAATGTTCTCTCATTCGAGTAATTAACCGTCTGGTCGATCGGCCTACGTAAGTTGATCGATTATATATATATATATATATATATATATATATATATATATATATAACTCATAAGGTCTACATAATAGTTGACCCTAGTTAAATGTAGCTTGCAAATATTTTGATAACCATTGAAGTGCACAATTATGTTCGAAACAGTAGCCTGAATAATTCAAAATTTAATAAGAATGGCACCAAAACCGGACATTTGAATGTCTATTAGGTAAGCTGTCAAGAGCATTTTCCAGAATTATAAATTAACTTATGTTACTAGGACATTCGGTTTACAGAATCGGCATAAAAGTATGTCAGAATATAATAATCAATACATCGAAATCACGAAGTTTATTGCAAGTTAGCAAAATTAATAAAGCCCGAAAAAGTTTTCATTTATGCAGTTGGAAACATATTCTTAATACACGTTTATTAGGAATATAATTAAAATAATCATTATTGTGTCTTTTCTTAAATTTTAAACGCGTTTATGTTTAATACTTCAAATTGTGTTATTGTATCGAAAGTAACCAAATTTTTATTTGATTTAAGCGTTACAACATTATTATGATCCAATCTAGCCATTCAACTTGCATAGTTAAATTGAAGAAAATATATATTCCAATTTCGAAGAAATCTAAAAAACTTTTAATCATAACATGCACATTTAAAAACAATAAAGCAAAATAAAGAGTAAATAAATGCAAAGATGAATAGATATAAATAATTTTTTTAAATTAATATATTGAATTTGTTTACAGTTGGGAAACTCTGTAAATAACATTTGAACGATAAATATACCGAGGACCAAATAAAAAAATCAAATATACATATGGCCCTATCAAAAAAACGAAAAGTATTATCTAGGTTATTGAAAGATTTAGGCATAATCACAATGAATCCTTTATCCGATAATTAAAACTAATAATTTCGAATGGTTAATTTAATGGGCAGTACTTTACTAGAGTAATTGGTTAAAAGATCATAAATTAAGCGGATTTTGAGGTAAATAATAAAAAATGAAGTTGTGTTAGGAAATAATATTAATGAATTTTATTTCAAAATGTATTACATTTAGAAAATTGTATATTATAATATAAGAAGCTAATCCAGTTTTTTAATACGCCTTCTTATTTTAGAAAATTTATTATCGTGAATATGACCAAAAACCAGTCGTTTAGATTGAATAATGTATTTTGTGTCAGCGTTTACAGAGATGAATTTTTTGAAACACGATTAGTTATGATGCAGCAATTTCGTGTCCTGTAATTTATTTAATTAAACGAACATTATTTGCGCGAGAAGTGATAGCAATTACAATAATCAAGGTTCATATAAGCACCTGGCCCATTAATTACTTATATTGGTCAGTATATATTAAATTATGTGTTGTTTAGAAAAGTTAAATTATCCACCAGTTTCGTCCTGATTGTGAACTCATCATGTACTGGCTAGAATTTTCCGCAGACGTGCCCAAGTTCAAGCCATGTCCGGGCAAAATCTGACCAGAACATGAAGAGTTCCCAATAAGGAGGAAACCGGTCTACTGTAATTTAATTTTGGTAATCACACTTTAAGCCTTGTTCATTTAAAATCATGAATAGGTCAAAATATTATACATTTTGTAAGCTCAATCACTTGCTAACATCCCGTTTCCGGCAAAAATATTGAAAGATATATTGAAGACCGAATGGTTAAATTTTTTTAATTTAAGGTAAATAAAGATATTTAATTATATATATCCATATATATATATATATATATATATATATATTGTCAGTAAAATGTCGCCGTTATATAAGATTGCAAGTGAAATTTTTTAACGGATAGAGACTTATTTCGTGAACGTTAAATAATTTCCAAACCGTGATTGTTCAGGTATTGCATTAGATATATCATGCCATTTTGAGATTACATCGGAATTGAAAATATTTTTTGTAAAAACTAAACAATGCATGTATTAAAAACACAATTCACGACGATAAACGTCTTGGTCTTTATTGGGCTATCTACAAATTATTTCCGGAATGGACACGATAAAGGCTTCAACTGTGGCATTTTTTATTCCAATTTTGCCATTTGCCACTGTCCCATCAAATTAGCGCATTGAATGCATTTTCATGCAAATACTTACTTAAATATTTGTCGACCGGTATATCCTGCGATGAAGCCAAAATAGTATCACATTCGAACTTAATTTGCAAACGGCAACCCACGATTAATCATGTAACAGGAAGCGACATGTCACTTCGTCAATTAATAGGATTTAATTATATATATATATATATATATATATATATATCGTCAGTATAAATCAAACATTCTGCATGGCAAAAAATGAAACTCATATAACTAGAACGGTTTCGTGTCTAACGGGTTCATTTCACGCACTGAACTATATATATATATATATATTAAGGGGGAGGTAACACGTTTAATTACAAAGTGAAATTTTTAAATATTTTTAAACTATTTTATATTTGTAGTCTGGTCTGAATTTTGATACATCATTTATGATATCTTCAATGGGCACTCTATATTATTTCCGACTGCTCAATTTTCTTATAGGCACTAATGATCTCATTGACCTCATGTTATCATAAAATGTTCAATTTATAATTGAAGGTGAATGTTTCGGAAAGTTAAGTGGTGTAAATATGGGTAGATGCCGGCATTTAATCTGGTAGACCTATTCGTGCAATGTAGCCTGAAAAACATGACTGATCAGTTCATTTATTACAAATGTTATTTTGACGTTCAAATATTGTTAATCCAAGAGGCAGCAGACAAAAACGAAATCCTCAATCAATTCAATTAATACGATCCATATATAAATTTTTTCTTGAAGTTTCGAAAGGCAATAATTTCGACATACAACTTTCTGAAGAACAAAGTGTTATTTAAACATAAATGATCTACATTTCCTAGTCAATATAACTTTTGTAATTGTAAAGTTCTAAAATTTCGAAATAGAACTCAACTGACGACCACGCAAACAGATTCAGGTAGATCCAATCTGAACAAAAGATCGAGGACGAGAAAACCTTTCCTAATGTATATCTACCCGAAGCTGTTCACAGATGCAATTATCAACACACATCAAATTCGTACTAAAGGAGACACGAGAAGTTTTTCCAAAACTTACGCTGGAAATGCGACCTATCAGTCTCAATAATTGCCGAGCAGCTAATGGATATCATTTAGGCAAATTTCAATAATACGAAAGCTAAAATGGCATTCAATACACAGAGAATCATGATATTGGTTGCCATGGATTAATTCAATTCAAATCTCTCATTGTATACAATATTTTATGTATGTTAATTTATATATATTGAAGGTACAAAAAAGAAACCAATCATAATAATTCATTTACATATACCAAGGAAATAGTCTAAAATATACCTCGCATTTTCAGGCAAATAAGTTATTTAATTGTAGAATTTATCAATTGGGCATCAAGCCAAATTAACGAATTTATCATTTCTACAAAACTCAAAGTCGAATATATTATTATAAATTGTATGAATATCATTATATAAAACAAAATCATCGACATAAACATTCCAAAAGAGACACCAACATGCTGTTTCATTCGATCGGCCACGAATAATCAGCATTATCAAAAATTCAATTCATTCATATATTTAAACGAAATTTGGTTGCGCGGTTCATGATAACAATTTATTTTAATGAGGATTGTGATCTTGATATAAATACCCGAAAGATTAAGTTCATATGTTTTTCAGTATAAGCTAAATATTTTATAGTATGCTAAAGTTAATTCAGCTAGTAGACCGGTTTCGTCCGTATTGAGAACTCATCAGGTACTCTACGGAATTTGCCGCGGACAGTGCTTGAACTTAGGCACGTCTGATATGGAATCTGGCGCTCTAATCATTGAGCCACCATGGCTTATGCTACACAAAAAAATTAGTTATTTACTATACGTGTGGCAACGTGGCTCAGTGGTTAGAGAACCGGATTCCGAACCAGACGTGCCCAGGTTCGATCACTGTCCACGGAAATTTCTGGACAGTACAGGACAAGATGCCAATAGAGACGAAACCGGTATACTGAATAAATTGCCTTTTCCACACCATATCATATTTCGTTCACACTGACAAATGTATGTAAATAATGCGCCAGGTGTTTTTTTTATCAATATCGCAAAATTGATTAGAAGAAACATTCGATTCGATTGCTACCGCACGAAAATAAATACAGCTGCGCATACGGAATCATTCTCGTCAGTAGAAGAGACAGAAATCGCAAACTAATATAAGCGATAAACTTTTCTACGACAATAATAGTCTGCCGAGTTGTATAGTCGACAGAATAAAATTCATAAAGTATGCGATACTTATTACAACATACGAGCAAGGAACATCCTTTCACGTAATTACAACCAAAAAATATAGCCGGTAAAAACACAATCCATCCATAAAATAATAGGCATATCTTAATCAATACTCAGTAATACAGTAAGAATGGCCTCTACAGGGAAACAGACAAACTCGCACACACTTTTAAATCATCCTGTCATATTCATCAACAGATAATAAAATTAAAGCGAAAAATTAGACGATTTCTCATCCACTAACTTAAATTTAAACCCATAATAGACATAAATGATAGATTGTTAAGCTAATTTCATTATTCCGTTAATAAAAAGTCGTTATCGAGAAAAATAGATATGATTTGTAAATGTGTGTCCTCATCTTAAGAAAAAAAATATGAAGGAACTTCCTCTACATGTTAAACGTAATAGAGAAATGTTTATTTTACATATCGCAAGGGCTATATGAGTAGTATTTTCAAATAACATGCTCAAATTTGCTATTTTATAGGATCTCCTGCCACTTGTTGTTGCGAAGTTTCTTTTCGGATTTACATGATTGTACAATGATAAAGAATAAATAATATAGCTATTCAAATCACAGTAACAGAAAGTGACGTCGTTTATAAATGAATAAAATTTGCGCATATTTTAGATAAATTGCAAGAAAAGTGACATGAAATTATACCAGATAACAAATTGACGTGAATAACGTAAAAGTTTCAGGTTGGTGTAATAAGTGAGCAGTAAAAATACGTGCGAAGTGCCAATTCGAGAAATGTGTTTCTTTCGCTTGTAAGAGAACTAAATTTAATGAAATCGTGTATGTACCTCTGTGCAAAGTTTTACGTTAATTTGTTACATTTTTTACCACTATGCCATTACTAGGTTTTTTATCTTGAGTAGTTCACAATTGACCTCACTACCTTTAAACATATCGAACAGGATAATTAAATAAAAATGAGTATTGGTCACTAGCGGACATTTTGTTGAATTTATTTAGGATATACGCTTAAAATAGAATGCTTCATCTTAAAAATATTTTTTTTCTCACTCACATTCACGTGAAACAGTTTAACTACAATTTATTATAGTTTATATACAACAAAATATAAATCAGTTGAAAATAATATAAATTTAATGCATAATCTTAAATAAAGTGGTATAATTGAAATTATATTAAGACAAAAGTTAGACGTGATGAAAATTAACTTCCCTCCGATTAACTGTACATTAATTTTTATTAACTAATCTCTTGTTATTTTAAATATTCTTCAGTGCGTTAAACTAAGTAGCTGATTATTGGAAATATATATTGATAAGATTCTTCATGCATTATTTGAAAAAGTTATGTTTTTCAAATAGTTAGTTATTTAATTGGACAAATTTACCGCAATGTATTAATTTAAAAAAATTCAATTTCTTCATGAAATATTTTGAATTTCTCAAAATTATTATGCTATAATAAACATGTTCGATTGCTAAGAGTTGGTATTTAAAATTATAGTTTTATAATGTTTACGTAGTATATTACCTAAATTTGAATTTGATATATCGTGTCACTAAAATTTTTGTTAACCTTCTTTATGAAAAATATCTTTTAAACAAAAAAACCCACAAAATTACTTGTATCAGAATCTCTTACTTATAGGTGAAATATGACTTAATTTAATAATCAATTATACTTGGATTATAAATTACTATTTTTATGAGGATTGTTTATGATTTTTTTCAATGAAGTGAAAAGAAACCCTTTCAAATTGTTTGAAGCATCCTGCAGTTTAAACAAGAAAGTTTTATGGTTCGAGTTTTTGTCTTTTATTCTGAATTTAAACTTTTATAATTTTTTTCAATGAGGTGCTCATACTCATCTTCTAAAAATGCCAAATTGGTCCATCTACGAAGGCTTATTTTCAAATTTATAAAGTTAAAACCATGCAAATTAAATTTGTTAATGCCAACAGAAATTTGTCACCCTTCTCCTTTTAAAAGTATACAGAAATAGCTTAAAATAATTCTGAATGAAAGGATAGTTTAATATGTTTTTTCGTTTATTGTCGTTTACATATTTGCATTTTAAATCATTATACCATGTTTGATTCTCTTTTAAGGATACGCATATCATATATTCATTACTCATGTAAATTTCTCCAGATTATTGCTACTGAACAAACTCCGAATTCCCCGTATGAAACATTGACGCAAGCCTGAGATTTGTCTGTTGGATTCAATAGTGTTTAATTAAGAATGAGGCATCAATTTGACAGGCATTTTATAAAATATTATTATATATATATGTGTATATATATATATATATATATATATATATATATATATATATATAATTTTGTGTAAGTGTAATATTGGTTCTGAAAATATCGATTAATTTTGTAACACCCTCCATTACAGTAAAGCAATGTATAGAACGGCAATTTCTTCTCTTCGATTAAATATATTCATATTTCACATTATAAAGAAAAACTAAATACGCTGTTGTCTGGTATATCTGAATAGTTGAATACGTCGATAAATATCTATTGGTCAAATTACTCCTGCACAGATTGCTACATTACTCAAAATCTATCTTGAATAATCGGTTTTTGTGTAAAAAACAGTACTAATTAATGAAAGGCAAATTTAAAGGCAGGAATACCATAATTTAGTCATGTTGAGCAAAATGAAAATAATATTAAATAAGCTTACTTGATTCTAAATATTGGCTGCCTTCAGGATCCTGTGCCGCAAATGATAATACCATTCGGCGCATTAACGCTAGTGCCTATTTAAAAGTAGACTCATTTAAATAATATTTTCCAAAATGTTATACACGCACAATTAAACATTTGTTGTTTTATATTGAAATGACAGAGAAAAAATTCTACTGGCGTAAGTAATGTGTGTATTTGTGATATCAAATATCATTAGATTATACCACGATTAAAAATTCTCATTCATAGCTTTTACGGGTATTTAAGAATTTATACTGAGCTTCATTTATTGACTGTAATTTTATATTAAGATAGAGTGTTACATTAATTGTTAAAATTAAGCAAACTAATAATTTTTTTTGTGATTTTTTTAACCATGACCTTAGATGGTTGTGTTTAGGTTAACAAACAGCAATATCGGTTTATTTGCACTGAAATACCTTCACGTATAATGAAATGCGCGTTTATTCATATATGCTGCGGGACTCTTGACGAGTTCTCGCTACCAAAGTCGAATTAGGTAGAGATCTCTGTAAACTTAAAGGGGATTATAAGTTAAGCTACATATGCTTTAATGAAATTTTAATTAGTTTTTTAACACTTGATTTGTAATAATGGTAAAATTTACCTGAAAAGGCGTGAAAAATATTTTAATGTTTAAATTTGTAATAATAAATTTATGCAATGTACGACATAGAAAAATATCTTACCATGGTAAAAATTTGATGTGCGCGTAGCTGTGCACAAGAAATTACCTTAGAGCAACTAAGAATTACAAACAACATGCCTACAGTTTGCTTGACATAGTAAAACAGTGTCCAATTTAATATGAACCGTTAAATTTTCTTCGTAAATTTATTTAATATTGAATCACTATGTTCCTTTATATAAATCTGGCGTTTAACATGAATCCGTAATTTGCAATTTTTATTCTCTTCAATTTTCTGCATTGATGTCACATATTTAAACGAAATTCTTTATTATATATAAAACCAGTATGAATCATTTTACCATAATGAGTTATTCCTGCAGTATATGTTCCGAGCAGTAATGCTTCAGTCATGTCATATTTGTTTAGAAATTTGACATTTGAAAATGAACAATGTCGATCAGTTTTTCGTCCATAGCACAGTGCAAATGACTATTATTTGGATATTTTATTCGCTAATATCAAATATTAGGGAGGTAGATGTTCGTTAAGAAGGATTAATAGTAATATTTATTAAGTGATTTTCCAATCGATAAAAATTTAGTATAATTTGTGTTGACGAATTATTAATTGATGAAACATTTAACAAATGAAATTCTTAAGGACAATAAATGAAATTTATGAAGAAATGTTATTCAATTGTAAATTATACATAATATTTATTAAGTGATTTTCCAATCGATAAAAATTTAGTATAATTTGTGTTGACGAATTATTAATTGATGAAACATTTAACAAATGAAATTCTTAAGGAAAATAAATGAAATTTATGAAGAAATGTTATTCAATTGTAAATTATACATCCATAAAATTTGTTATAAAATTTTCGGTGGAGTTACTTTAATTTTAAATACAAATATGCATTTTCTGATCACAATACGTCATCAAATTATTTGTAAAACTTAATGTTTCTAACAAAATAACTTTGACCTGAAGGAAACCTGCAATAAATAATTGAAAGATATTTGTTTTTTTCTTTGTGTCTAATAAATATTATTTCCTAAAGTCTTAACTAAGCCAAATACAAAATTGTTAAGCGAAAAACCCCAGATGTGCTTTGTTACGGGTTTTAGTTTTGTGTAATTTTCCATTAAAGTAGTGCATGGAAGAGTATTGAACCGATCTCATTGATTTTAGCATAATATTGAAGTATAGAACTTTGTTATATAAAACATATGCATGATTAGGTATACTTATAATAAATTTAGATACATAATATATTTATTAATGTAAAATATATTGAACAAGATTCCAGGCTTTATTAGGTTTACTTGTATATTCAATTTTTACTTTTAAGAGGTCATTTACACACATAAAGATGAGGTTAATTGTTATTGGGGCTCAAATTTTCTCTTCATATAACCAATATTTTTTTACTTTAATTGGATATTAAAAAAATAACATTGTTTTAATTATAAAAAGCTTAAGTGGAAAAACATTCTTGATCGAAACCAAATCTGCGACGTGTGTTATTTGAATTCTTACAATTATTATAAGCGAGTTCTTCAGATCTGCATTTTTAAATTAGAAAAATATTTTAATGAAATACGTGATGCTTCAAACAAGTCTGCTATTTATATAATTATACAAACATTAGATGCGTGGATAGTGCTATAAAATTGCAGAATTAATCACAAGTCTCCTTATAAACATACATTTGTCATTATAAACAAAGACTTTGATAATGTAGAATACACAATTCGCTGATATTAATTATTAGTAAAAAACGTTTTTTTATTTTTTCATTGTCTTTTTTAAAAGTGTTCATATTTTGTGCCAAAATTATTATTTAAAAACCACAATTAGATTAAAAAACACCAAATACAGTTAAATATTGTTTGTTGCGGAGAACTAATATATATGCAAGTATATATTAAGTGTTGCGATCCTAGCAACAAATTAGTTCAGTTGTGACCAGAAGGATAAACCAAAGACAGCATGAACGGAAAGTTTGATCTCATGCACATTCGTTTCGTGCTTACTAGCGACTCATCAGTAGGAGCCGGTATTACGCCCTTTAACCACTATATATTTGGGTGAGGAATGTGGGATAATAGGACTGTACAATCTCCTAGACGAATGTGTAAACCTGCAGTAGAGTAGCTAACATCGTATAGTCTCGACAATGCGACTTCAACGCTAGCTCACTCTATATAATATATATACCGAGTACCATAGTGTTAGTACCATGCATCTTTTCGGTACTATAATGTTGGTATCGGTTACTAACACAAGAGTCATAGTGTTAGTATACATACAGACTCGGTATATATATTATATAGAGTGAGTTAGCGTTGAAGTCGCATTGTCAAGAATATACGATTTTAGCTACTCTACAGCAGGTTTACACATTCGTCTAGGAGATTGTACCGTCCTAATATCCCACTTCTCTCACCAAAATATATAGTGGTTAAAGGGCGTAATACCGGCCCCTAATGATGAGTCGCCAGCACGCACGAAACTAATGTGCATGAGATTATACTTACCATTCATGCTGTCTTTGGTTTATCCTTCTGGTCACAACTGAACTAATTTGTTACTAGGCTCGCAACACCAAATTCAAACAAGAAATAATTCTTGCCTTGGTCCATTATGCTACAAAAACCCTGGTATGATTAAGCGGATCTAATGAGGTCTTAATAACATTTCATTATACTTTTAAATTTTATTTCATTATTATATTAGAAAGAATATCAACCTTAACCGAATAATGAAATACAGTATATCGTGTTTTTTTTTCAATATACGGTGTATAGCTTATCAAAAATCAATTTTTGTAGCTCTTTTTGGCATAAATAGAAGTTTCATCACTGACAAAATCTCTAGTTCTAATGCAATATGAACAATAAAGAACAATTAAATGATTTATTAAATTAGAAATATTTTTAAAAAATAACCATCTGAGAAACATACCTCCTATACTGACAGCGTGTCATCGCTGAGTATTTTTCTACTGTATAAGGCAATTTGAAGGGCGATGCAACTTATGGAATTATTAGTGAAACAAAATTTATTCTACCAAAACGTATCACATATCACATAGTATATGTCAAACATATATTTGCAAACATGAGTTTTTGAAAAATGACATTGTTGTTGAGAAAACTGTTGCATATATACCTATTTCAGTGTATGATAAGGAAATGTTATTAAAAGAAATGTTATATGCAGCCATTTGTTTTTGTACCACTCAAAGATATTTCCAAAGGATATGTTAATCAGCGATATCTGAATTATGGTTGCATAACGTTTCCCACGTTGGACATATTGCGTTTACTGCCATCTGCAAGTAATTTCTGTGCTACGTAACAGACCTATAATCCATGTTAAGAGCTTACCTTACAGATTTGATTTAATTTTAGCACAATTTTTAACATAACACAAGTAAAAGTTTTCGACAACAGCAGATTATTTTGTTTATTAAAATAAATTCACACAAAAGAGTTCAATGTTACCTAAATTATTGAAATTAGTCTTCATGAGTTTATTATAAACTCACATTTAAAAATACATTTTAAAAAGCATTGGAACAAAGTACTTTAAAAATTGAAGTTTATAAACATGATTTGAGCATCAGCAATAACAAGAAATTAAATAATATAAATGAGGCAAAGTAGAATTCCTCAGTTAATAAGCATTAATAACACATTTAATAAAAAAATCCAACAACGTTATGAAGAATAGGATTATTTGTTCACTGTCGTAGTTTTAAATCTGAATAAATTACACCACATTATTGAGTGTCTTCCTAAACACCCGCTCATCTTTAAAATCTGGTCACCCAATTAAACAGTTCAAAATATATTTCAATCGGCTTCATTCAATATAAGTACAGGACGACCTCATAGCATTTACTTTCGCTTCATTAAACGATTATGTATCCTGCGTATTTTTATAGCATTTTGAAAAATCAGTGAAGCATTTTCAAAAGCATGACTATTTTCTTGAAAGTAAATTTTCAATGGTTTATTGCTGTTTTATTTCGCATGCATCATAAGAATTGTTTTTTCTTACTATTCGAAATGTATTAAAAAAGTGAGACACCAGTAACAAATGAGAGCACACCAATGCAAAGACACCGGTAATAAAACCTTGTCCTAGAGCAGTTTTGGGCTCTTTCAATATAAATTAAACAGTTCGTGGATCTTTTTAGAGAATAGACAGGTTCTTTATTCCAGATTCAAAATGAAACGAATATAATAAAACACTAAACGCTTTAATATATAACGGCTCCCTTAGACAATTAATTGAATTAATTATTAAAAGGACAATTAAACAGAAACCGACGTTTTTCTGGCAAAAAAATAAAGTAGTCTACCTGAACATCCCATTGAAGGGGGACGTAGTTTCCCGAATAGCATAACAGAAATTTGAAGCGCTATTTACAAATGCGTTTAATTCAGCTAAACTACGAGTGTTTTTTAAGGTAACGCACTTTCCTTTACCAGCACTCAAAAAGAAACAGCCGGTAATGGCGACATCAAATATTTTTTAACCAATGAACTTGCGCAGGTTGTGCATTAACATGCGTATGCCGATCTGCGGGATATATATATATATATATATATATATATATATATATATATATATATATATATATATATATATTAGACTTACTATTGTAAATGAGAAGAATGATACTCAAAATTACGATTATTTGTTGCTCAAAACTTAGAAATGATGACACATTGTGCAGATCAGTTTTCCATCCGAAAACGGGTACATCGCAGAGTTTGCATTTCAATAGGTGCCACCCACTGAAATAGAAAAAGGCTGAGAAAAGACACCGTAAATTAGGACATTGCCAGACAATTTGCTGGCTGAGTTGGATGGCATGTGTTACACTTTTATCATTACCTGTTACACGAAACATTTTACAGATATGTTTAAACCTTATTTCATAATAAAATTTTCTTTTAATGTTTGTACTGTTGATGAAAATCCTGTGTATTCTCACATTCAATGCAAATACGGAGAGGCAATGACCAGCATATCGCATTGATTGCATTCCGCTTGGTGTTTTACATCTTGTACAGCTGACTTAGTTATGACAAAATTCACCAGCGACCTTCTTTCGCCTTTTGGGTAAGATAAGTGTCAACTGAAATCTGCACCTGAAGTTATCTGAAATTGGAATTGTTTCTTCATGTCGGAGCACATACTAACCTGGTTGGTGCAGATTGCAATTCGAGTGGTATTTAAGTCTATAACTAAATACGCTTTCTTCGGTAAAAAAATGCGCTATGACATCAAAGCGCTTTTAAAATTTTATAAAAGTTAAGTGTTTTGGTATACTATAAATTTAGAAGCGATTTCAATAAATCGACGTCGTTCAAAACTGTGCAACAAAAAAATGTTTGTGCACTGCCATTATCAAGTAAATACGGCGCTTATGTCCGTTTATACTTTTTCAATGGTGAACTTTAGATGGTTTCTTCCCAATAAATCGATTTTTCTAAAATTGTAAAATGAAAATATTCGTATTTTTATTCTATTATTGTCGCCTGCAGTTATATATATATATATATATATATATATATATATATATATATATATATATATATATATATATATATATATATATTCTTTGAAATGCGAGCTTTAATAAAATTCATTGTACCCTTTTTATGTGCAAAAACAAAAAGAAATTTTATCAGATATAAGAAAATTTTCTTTCGCATGGTCTTCTCAAATATCTACTCATGAACATATCTTTATATATAAATTGGAAAGCAAAACAAGATAGAAATACGTGAACAAAGCGAGTGTGAAAAATAGAAACCAATCAAATTGCGTGCGTCACATCCAGTTCAAACTCAATGCTTGTACGTGCTTCTTCTGCTTACATAAATCCGGCTGCAATTTGTTTATCCATAAGGCTTCGTATGTGGCTAGCTCCCTTTTGTTTCTGCATTTAGTAATTACTTTGAATGCTACGTCTGGAGAACATACGTGCGTTGTTTCGATGATGTGTTGCGCAATAGCAGACGTGTATTCACCATTTGATTTAAAACAGGCGTTCAAGTTGCAATGTTCTCTCATTCGAGTAATTAACCGTCTGGTCGATCGGCCTACGTAAGTTGATCGACAACTTGCGCATGTATATTGGTAAATAATATTTGATATCGACATTAACGGCTGTTTCTCTTTGATTGCTGGTAAAGGCAAGTGTGTTACCCTAAATAACACTCGTAGTTTGGCTGCATTAAATGTGCGTGTCAATGCTATATATATATATATATATATATATATATATATATATATATATATATATATATATATATATATATATATATAAATATACATTACTCTTTCTATTTCCAAAAATTAAACGAATTATATCAGATACAAGGACCGTTTATTTCGCATTTTTTGTGACCTGGCAGCGGCGATAGTTGTAGGTCGTGTTCTGCTGCTTTGACTATAATGTCAACAGTTTTACTAGTTTGAACATTTGTAAACAAAGACGTTACATCAAAATATACTATAATCTTGTTTTTAACATTTGTAGCAATACGTAAC